>JAJOZX010002082.1:0-247500 GCA_023014485.1 Bathynomus jamesi
ATGGCGATGGAAGAGATAAATATAAACAATGGGTGTCCGTCGATCATGTATGTCAAAAGTATATCACCGCAAACTCCAGAGGAATCGTGGAATGCACAACTGACAAGACACCACTTCACGAATAAATGTCAGTCAAGTTACTTCAAAAATCTAAAAGAAAATCTGCCCGAAAATGAAGGTGTTTTGTGGGTGATTTCGCGGAAAACTTCTCATTCATCGTACAAGATTGTGCCCAGGGGTTTCATTGGGAGAACTCGCAATGTACAGTGCACCCATTCGTTTATTATTCCAAAAAACGATGCAGGAAACTAATTTGCAAAGTTACTGCTTCATTTCAAACCGTCGCAGGCATGATACAATTCTGGTTCATTAGTTTTCTCAAAAAAATTAATCTGTGCATCCAACAACAAAATTCAAACCTAACTAAAATTCATTATTTCACAGATGGATGCGTGGCTCAGTATAAGAATAAACAAATTTTCTAAATTTATGCCATCATTTCGAAGACTTCAAAATTCATGCTGAGTGGAATTTTTTCGCGACATCCCACAGGAAGAATGCCTGCGACGGTATTGGTGGAACGGTAAAAAGTAGCAGTCGCCAGAGAAAGCTTATGATGGCCTCTCGACCATCAAATCTTAACAGCTGAGGACTTCTAAATTTCTGCTCTCAAGAATTCCTAACCGCTATTGACTTTTTTTACGTCTCTGAGGCAGAAGTTGTAGATGTAGAGCTTTCTTGCAAAAACGTCTGAGTGAACCTATTACTTCTATCAAAGGTACTCAACAATTACATCGCTTCATCCCAATTTCCAAGAATTCGTTGAAGGTTTATCCACTCTCTCAGAGTGCACAGTCAGTCGAAATAAGAGAGCTCATTAGAGTTTCTGCTTCGGATCAAGAACATAATACTGTCTCTCAACGCGAAATTGAAATAGGCTCTTTTGTGGGTTTATGTATGAAAATAAACTATGGTTCGGATTAGTCCAGTCCTTTGACTGTGAATATGATGATTTTCTGAAAATTTCTCATCCTTCGGGCATATGTCCCTCATACATTTTTCCTGTGCAAGATGATGTTTGTCACGTTCCAACAGAAAATATATTTGGGAGTATTGAAGCAAGTTTACGAGGAGGAACAATAATACAATACATTTTTCCGCTTCAAGAATTAAATAACTTTTCAAAGAAGATAAAATAAATTCTATCAAATGTATACTATTTAAGATTGTCTATATAATATTTCTAAAATTTTTATCTAAGATTTGTGTATCTACTTATAGTTATAAAAATCTTTTCAAATTCTTTTTTCTTATTATTATATTATTAGTGTCTAAAATTTGGATTCACTGGATGAGAATACTGTCTCTTAATTCATTCTCAAGACTTGTGTACGTGTAGTATTAGGAAGAGTATTTTATACTCTGATAAGCGCTTTATAAATTAAACATTATTATTGTCAATATATTCTGTCCCTAAATATAAGAGAGGTTATGTATGTACATTGTACATATATTTTAAGATTTTTTCTCTTTTTATCTACATGTATTTTTTATATGATTTGAAAATTGTCTTTTTTTGGACCAAGTCTAATAAATCTGTTGTCTGAAAAATTTTTTTTTACTTAATTTCAAACTCAGTTTTGAGCCTTATAATAAAACTATAAGCTGACTTTTTATTACTTATTATGGTGTACATACATCAAATAAACATTCTTTATTCTTGGTATTTTTTTCGAAAATGATATCTTCGCTGCCAAATTGAAAAAAAAAAAATTGACATTTTTTCCAAAAAATCACAATTTTATTTTTGTTACCCTAAAAAAATGATACATATTAGAAATTACAGTTAATGTTACATATTTTATCATTTAAGACTTATTACGCTACCACAATTAGCAGCCGAGATATTTACGTTTTAAAATTGTTGGTTTTTTCATTTGACCAAAATTTGGTCAAGCCATAAAATTTGACCAACTTGACCAATTTTCAAAAAAATTCAGATTTTGTAATTTGGACCAAAACCAACCCTCACACTAAGTTTCATGAATTTTGGAAATGGTGGAGTGTACATTTGGCACTTTCATTTGTCTATTTGTCCTGGAATTACCCTATACAGTATCAGGTTGCAGATGATACGAACATCAAACATATCCTACTGGCACGGTTTCTATCGCACGAAAAAACTAAAGCAGATTTGACAGACTATCTTGCCAAAGCAACCCTTGATTACAACAAAAACTCACCTCAGTCATCACATCAGCATCAGGTCACACCAGAAGCAACAGAAACATGCACTTTGAAGACAACAATCACGAGGAGGCTGACACATTGATGATCTGCCTGGATCTGCATCACAGTGGTGTCCTGATGCTCAGTTAGTGTTCTTCACTCCTGATACTGACATCTTGGTTCTGGCTGTGGCACACTATGACAAGCTCTGCAAAAAGACATCTATTTTGATGGTATCAGGTACAGTCAAAATAGAGCCAATCTGGAGAGCTTTGGGCAAAGAAAAGGCGCAAGCTTTACATGTATTCCACGCATTCACTGGAGCAGACAATGTTGGAAAATTCTCAGGAATAGGCAAAACAAAGTGGTTTCAGCAGTATATGAAAGCTGACATGCACTTAGTCAGAGCACTGATGAAACTACCAGAGAAAGGTGACCTAACACAGGAGGTGAAAGACGTATTGGCCAAATTTGTCTGCTCAAGCTACTGTCCCAAGGGTATTCACATTGCAAGTATCCCTGATCTAAGATGGTATCTGTTTTGCAAACACCTAGTTGAAAGCAACAACTTACCTCCTACACTCGGAGCACTTGAAGAACACATCCAGCGTGTGCGGTTACAAAGCCGAGTATGGTGCCATGCGAATGTTATGCAGCAACAGCCTTTTGACCCCCTGGAATTTGGTTACTATCAGGACGAAAGTGGCCAAATACTTCCAGTCACCACAAAGGTTCCCCTGCCCTGCAAACCATCATCATTTGGTCAGATGTCACTGCAAAACCAAATGTTCTAAACAGAGATGTTCATGCACAAGGAATAACTTGCCTTGCACAGAACTATGCTTGTGCAGCACAGAATGCGAAAATGATGCAGACTGTAATGTTGAATATGACACTGAGAGTGATGATGATGTGTAATGATGTATAATGATGTGTCAAACTGAGATAGGAGATACGTCTATACGTATGCTGTTGTCACTACCAACAATTTGAGTGTGCATTTTTTCATGAAAATACAAACATAATTTCACAAACTACTACTACTACTACTGTACTTGGTTTTTGGTGTTCATAATCACTAATTTGATCCTTGGGCATGGAAACAGCATTAGCATTTAGAATGAGGTTTCTATGTCAATTACAAGGTAACATATTTGGAAATTCTTATTTTATGGTGGCCATTTTGAAAATCCAAAATTGCGGCTATGCAGGCATCTGTGCAAATGTAAACATTGATTTTCAGATTCTTCCTGATGTCATAAGCTTTCCAAAAATGCACTGGTTTGCTAATCTCCATAAGTTTTGAATGAAAGTGTTTTTATTGACATAGTGAACCGGACTATAGGAAATAAAATGCTTCTCTCAGTAAAATAAACAAAAGAATAATAGCACTTGACAGAGGATAATTCCGACTCGGGCCCCCGAATTCCGACTCGGGCCCCCGAATTCCGACTCGGGCCCCCGAATTCCGACTCGGGCCCCCGAATTCCGACTCGGGCCCCCGAATTCCGACTCGGGCCCCCGAATTCCGACTCGGGCCCCCGAATTCCGACTCGGGCCCCCGAATTCCGACTCGGGCCCCGAATTCGACTCGGGCCCCCGAATTCCGACTCGGGCCCCCGAATTCCGACTCGGGCCCCCGAATTCCGACTCGGGCCCCCGAATTCCGACTCAAGTATTTACTGTATACAGAATATAGTATAGAATTATAGAATGTATACTTATGTAATTTTATTGGGGTGACATCAAGCTGTTCAAGAGTCTTGTCTAGCTGCTCTCTTTCAAAGTATGCTTTTTGAACATTCATGCACTTAGATGAGGATTTTTGTGGTGAAGGTTCAGGTGTACAAGTATCACTTCCTGAACTTAAATTTCTTGCTGAATTACTGTTGTTTCATCATTTTTATTGATTTTCTTCAAACAGTTTGTACAAACTTTTGATGAATAACTGAAGCTATGTACAGGATCACTATTTTCAATAACATGATTTGGGAGTGATCTCAAAGCACTCTCAATAACTTTTGTGTGTGTGTGTGTGTGTGTGTGTTTTGAATGGGTTACAGCAATGATAGGTATAGTCTTGACATTTAGTTGCCATTTTCTATTAAGTACTGTATATAGCAATGTACTATGAATTTCTGCAAAGAAAAATATTTCCTCAATATATGCCTCTATAAGTTAATTATTTCACACATGTACACAATAAATAAGAGGACAGAACCCTTTGCTTCCTAAGCACACTTCTTCACGTACTTGATAGTATTTAACACTAGTTGTGTTAGCTTTTGATTTAGGCTATCTTTTTAATTAATGAGATATTTTTAAATAGCTTTTGAATATACTATCTCTGCTTATTTATATATTTTGTATCCTTTATATACTTCCATAGACATATGTATAAAATACATTGCTGCATAGTTGAATAAGAAAAGGGTAAAATAATTTTATATTTGACAATTTGCAAAAATTTGATTTTTTCAGTGGTTATCAAGTGCTATTCAAATCTCAAAACACACAGTTTACACCTAAATACACAACAATTTCTTAAATGCCACTAGGCCTGTTCAAAAATCAACTTTTTCTTATTTTCATAGGTTTCTGTACATTTTCCCATGCTTTTGACCTGAAAAAGCCGAAAATCACAACTATTTTGACCTAGGATGTTGGGAAGCATTGCTGCATGGAGCTTTAAATTTTCTGCCTTAAAATTGGCCAAAGCGCCAATTCCGGGGTCCCTTGAATTATGTTTTGCACTTTAACTTTTGATCTAAACAAGATAGAGCAACAAATTAGGTATCAAATGAAAGAGCATAAAATTAATAAATAATAATAATAATAATAATAAATAAATAATTAATAATAATAATAATAATAATTATCTATCATTTTTCAGGAAACAACAGAAACTCAATCAGAATCTAGAAAACCATCTACAAGTTACAACTTCACAATGGCATTAAGCAAGGAGCTGAGGGAGCTCCGTGGCGCACAGTTGATATCTCAGAACCTCCACGTACTGTCCACAGGCAGGTGTCAACTGGGCCATCTACCAGATCTCTCACTGAAACTTTCCTGGTTGGATACCCTTCAGCTTTTATCAGTGGTTCCCAGCTTCCCACCAACAGACAGGTGTTCCAGTATTTCCTTAATCTTCAGAATTTACCGGAAAATGCAGGGAGGCCCATGATTCAAGACCTTGCATATGAAACAGTTGAATCTATCATCCCATTCTGGCAGATGGCTAGGATCAAGACAATGACCAAGTACAACGCAATGAAGCTCTTCATGAAACTACATGAGAAACATCGTGCTCTGGTGAAAAGCAAAGGAAGAGCAAGTAACCCTGGAGGAAAAAGAGGAGCATTTGTGCTGGAATTAGACAGCCTGTTCGATATAGGAGCTCCAGATGCAATCCAGGGAATACAGAACAACAGACTGTTATCCAGAGAGAAGAAAGATGAGGATATCAGGTTCTACGAAGACCAAAAGACTGAGAGGAAAGGTCATATGTCTGGTCATGACAAGATTTTTGAGACAAGATCCCTGCAGCAAGCAGCGAGGAATGAAAGACTGCAGCATAGACAAGAACAAGGTAAAACTAATTACTTTGAACGTTACAAAAAGTTTTAAGTTTCACTCCATTGCGATATTTAGCATGTACTTAACAATTACTGTCTTAACATGTTGTACTATTTTACAGCTGCAGCAGAACAAGAGGCAGTTGTTCATGTGGATGACATTACCTGGGGTGACTCAACTGACAACGACGCTAACACAGAGGACATGGATTACCATCAGCCTCGTCCTGGATGTTCTCACCATCAAGACACTGTGACTAGTGACTTTGACGTTTCCAAGGAAGGTCATGGAATGTGATGTATCTGCAATACAGCTGATCGTCTTGGTTTATCAGACAATCAAGTTTGCCATGGTTTCTGCCACCTTGAAAGCTGGAGGGGCTGATCTGGATAACTTCGTCATCTCAACCTCAATAACACGTCGCAACAGAATGCTGTCCAGGTATAATATCAGCCAGAGTCACATATCCAAGTTTTGTGAAAACCTCCCACAGTACGCTGCCTTACACTGGGATGGAAAGTTGCTCAAAGATGTCTTGGGCAGTGAACCTGGAAGTACCTCAGAGACTTTAGCTGTGCTAGTGTCTGGTCCACCTTCATACACTTAAGGAAAGTTATTGGGAGTACCTGTCATCGACAATTCTTCTGGCACAGCTCAGGCTGAGGCTTCAATGGATTTACTGGAGACATGGGAACTTACGGATAATGTTACTGCCCTTGTTTTTGACACTACATCCAGTAACAGTGGAGTTCACAGAGGAGCTGCCAAACTGCTGAGAAAATGCTGAACAAAAAGGTGTTTTATCTGGCCTGTTGACATCACATCCTGGAAATCCTAGTAGGAGCAGTTTGGGAGAAGCTGTTTGGGAAGGTGAAGGGGCCAGATAATCCCTGGTTTGAGCATCTGAAGGATGTTTGGACGGACTTGTCCAAGGAAAACCCAAAGATGCTGGACTATCAACAGCAAATGGCTGAAGGAAAAGAAGAAGAACAGTGAAGAAATACTCCAAGACATTCTAATAGCAGAAAGGCTTCCAAGAGCTGACTACAGGGAAATGGCTGAACTGACAGTCATTGTTCTTGGAGGAACGCCTCCTCGAGGTATTCACTGGAGTCGACCAGGCGCCATTCATCAGGCCAGATGGATGGCGCCTGGTCGACTCCAGTGAATACCTCGAGGAGGCGTTCCTCCAAGAACAATGACTGTCAGTTCAGCCATTTCCCTGTAGTCAGCTCTTGGAAGCCTTTCTGCTATTAGAATGTCTTGGAGTATTTCTTCACTGTTCTTCTTCTTTTCCTTCAGCCATTTGCTGTTGATAGTCAGCATCTTTGGGTTTTCCTTGGACAAGTCCGTCCAAACATCCTTCAGATGCTCAAACCAGGGATTATCTGGCCCCTTCACCTTCCCAAACAGCTTCTCCCAAACTGCTCCTACTAGGATTTCCAGGATGTGATGTCAACAGGCCAGATAAAACACCTTTTTGTTCAGCATTTTCTCAGCAGTTTGGCAGCTCCTCTGTGAACTCCACTGTTACTGGATGTAGTGTCAAAAACAAGGGCAGTAACATTATCCGTAAGTTCCCATGTCTCCAGTAAATCCATTGAAGCCTCAGCCTGAGCTGTGCCAGAAGAATTGTCGATGACAGGTACTCCCAATAACTTTCCTTAAGTGTATGAAGGTGGACCAGACACTAGCACAGCTAAAGTCTCTGAGGTACTTCCAGGTTCACTGCCCAAGACATCTTTGAGCAACTTTCCATCCCAGTGTAAGGCAGCGTACTGTGGGAGGTTTTCACAAAACTTGGATATGTGACTCTGGCTGATATTATACCTGGACAGCATTCTGTTGCGACGTGTTATTGAGGTTGAGATGACGAAGTTATCCAGATCAGCCCCTCCAGCTTTCAAGGTGGCAGAAACCATGGCAAACTTGATTGTCTGATAAACCAAGACGATCAGCTGTATTGCAGATAACATCACATTCCATGACCTTCCTTGGAAACGTCAAAGTCACTAGTCACAGTGTCTTGATGGTGAGAACATCCAGGACGAGGCTGATGGTAATCCATGTCCTCTGTGTTAGCGTCGTTGTCAGTTGAGTCACCCCAGGTAATGTCATCCACATGAACAACTGCCTCTTGTTCTGCTGCAGCTGTAAAATAGTACAACATGTTAAGACAGTAATTGTTAAGTACATGCTAAATATCGCAATGGAGTGAAACTTAAAACTTTTTGTAACGTTCAAAGTAATTAGTTTTACCTTGTTCTTGTCTATGCTGCAGTCTTTCATTCCTCGCTGCTTGCTGCAGGGATCTTGTCTCAAAAATCTTGTCATGACCAGACATATGACCTTTCCTCTCAGTCTTTTGGTCTTCGTAGAACCTGATATCCTCATCTTTCTTCTCTCTGGATAACAGTCTGTTGTTCTGTATTCCCTGGATTGCATCTGGAGCTCCTATATCGAACAGGCTGTCTAATTCCAGCACAAATGCTCCTCTTTTTCCTCCAGGGTTACTTGCTCTTCCTTTGCTTTTCACCAGAGCACGATGTTTCTCATGTAGTTTCATGAAGAGCTTCATTGCGTTGTACTTGGTCATTGTCTTGATCCTAGCCATCTGCCAGAATGGGATGATAGATTCAACTGTTTCATATGCAAGGTCTTGAATCATGGGCCTCCCTGCATTTTCCGGTAAATTCTGAAGATTAAGGAAATACTGGAACACCTGTCTGTTGGTGGGAAGCTGGGAACCACTGATAAAAGCTGAAGGGTATCCAACCAGGAAAGTTTCAGTGAGAGATCTGGTAGATGGCCCAGTTGACACCTGCCTGTGGACAGTACGTGGAGGTTCTGAGATATCAACTGTGCACCCACGGAGCTCCCTCAGCTCCTTGCTTAATGCCATTGTGAAGTTGTAACTTGTAGATGGTTTTCTAGATTCTGATTGAGTTTCTGTTGTTTCCTGAAAAATGATAGATAATTATTATTATTATTATTATTAATTATTTATTTATTATTATTATTATTATTATTTATTAATTTTATGCTCTTTCATTTGATACCTAATTTGTTGCTCTATCTTGTTTAGATCAAAAGTTAAAGTGCAAAACATAATTCAAGGGACCCCGGAATTGGCGCTTTGGCCAATTTTAAGGCAGAAAATTTAAAGCTCCATGCAGCAATGCTTCCCAACATCCTAGGTCAAAATAGTTGTGATTTTCGGCTTTTTCAGGTCAAAAAGCATGGGAAAATGTACAGAAACCTATGAAAATAAGAAAAAGTTGATTTTTGAACAGGCCTAGTGGCATTTAAGAAATTGTTGTGTATTTAGGTGTAAACTGTGTGTTTTGAGATTTGAATAGCACTTGATAACCACTGAAAAAATCAAATTTTTTGCAAATTGTCAAATATAAAATTATTTTACCCTTTTCTTATTCAACTATGCAGCAATGTATTTTATACATATGTCTATGGAAGTATATAAAGGATACAAAATATATAAATAAGCAGAGATAGTATATTCAAAAGCTATTTAAAAATATCTCATTAATTAATAAAGATAGCCTAAATCAAAAGCTAACACAACTAGTGTTAAATACTATCAAGTAATCGAAGGAAGTGTGCTTAGGAAGCAAAGGGTTCTGTCCTCTTATTTATTGTGTACATGTGTGAAATAATTAACTTATAGAGGCATATATTGAGGAAATATTTTTCTTTGCAGAAATTCATAGTACATTGCTATATACAGTACTTAATAGAAAATGGCAACTAAATGTCAAGACTATACCTATCATTGCTGTAACCCATTCAAAACACACACACACACACACACACACACAAAAGTTATTGAGAGTGCTTTGAGATCACTCCCAAATCATGTTATTGAAAATAGTGATCCTGTACATAGCTTCAGTTATTCATCAAAAGTTTGTACAAACTGTTTGAAGAAAATCAATAAAAATGATGAAACAACAGTAATTCAGCAAGAAATTTAAGTTCAGGAAGTGATACTTGTACACCTGAACCTTCACCACAAAAATCCTCATCTAAGTGCATGAATGTTCAAAAAGCATACTTTGAAAGAGAGCAGCTAGACAAGACTCTTGAACAGCTTGATGTCACCCCAATAAAATTACATAAGTATACATTCTATAATTCTATACTATATTCTGTATACAGTAAATACTTGAGTCGGAATTCGGGGGCCCGAGTCGGAATTCGGGGGCCCGAGTCGGAATTCGGGGGCCCGAGTCGGAATTCGGGGGCCCGAGTCGGAATTCGGGGGCCCGAGTCGAAATTCGGGGGCCCGAGTCGAAATTCGGGGGCCCGAGTCGAATTCGGGGCCCGAGTCGAATTCGGGGGCCCGAGTCGGAATTCGGGGGCCCGAGTCGGAATTCGGGGGCCCGAGTCGGAATTCGGGGGCCCGAGTCGGAATTCGGGGGCCCGAGTCGGAATTATCCTCTGTCAAGTGCTATTATTCTTTTGTTTATTTTACTGAGAGAAGCATTTTATTTCCTATAGTCCGGTTCACTATGTCAATAAAAACACTTTCATTCAAAACTTATGGAGATTAGCAAACCAGTGCATTTTTGGAAAGCTTATGACATCAGGAAGAATCTGAAAATCAATGTTTACATTTGCACAGATGCCTGCATAGCCGCAATTTTGGATTTTCAAAATGGCCACCATAAAATAAGAATTTCCAAATATGTTACCTTGTAATTGACATAGAAACCTCATTCTAAATGCTAATGCTGTTTCCATGCCCAAGGATCAAATTAGTGATTATGAACACCAAAAACCAAGTACAGTAGTAGTAGTAGTAGTTTGTGAAATTATGTTTGTATTTTCATGAAAAAATGCACACTCAAATTGTTGGTAGTGACAACAGCATACGTATAGACGTATCTCCTATCTCAGTTTGACACATCATTATACATCATTACACATCATCATCACTCTCAGTGTCATATTCAACATTACAGTCTGCATCATTTTCGCATTCTGTGCTGCACAAGCATAGTTCTGTGCAAGGCAAGTTATTCCTTGTGCATGAACATCTCTGTTTAGAACATTTGGTTTTGCAGTGACATCTGACCAAATTGATGATGGTTTGCAGGGCAGGAGGAACCTTTGTGGTGACTGGAAGTATTTGGCCACTTTCGTCCTGATAGTAACCAAATTCCAGGGGGTCAAAAGGCTGTTGCTGCATAACATTCGCATGGCACCATACTCGGCTTTGTAACCGCACACGCTGGATGTGTTCTTCAAGTGCTCCGAGTGTAGGAGGTAAGTTGTTGCTTTCAACTAGGTGTTTGCAAAACAGATACCATCTTAGATCAGGGATACTTGCAATGTGAATACCCTTGGGACAGTAGCTTGAGCAGACAAATTTGGCCAATACGTCTTTCACCTCCTGTGTTAGGTCACCTTTCTCTGGTAGTTTCATCAGTGCTCTGACTAAGTGCATGTCAGCTTTCATATACTGCTGAAACCACTTTGTTTTGCCTATTCCTGAGAATTTTCCAACATTGTCTGCTCCAGTGAATGCGTGGAATACATGTAAAGCTTGCGCCTTTTCTTTGCCCAAAGCTCTCCAGATTGGCTCTATTTTGACTGTACCTGATACCATCAAAATAGATGTCTTTTTGCAGAGCTTGTCATAGTGTGCCACAGCCAGAACCAAGATGTCAGTATCAGGAGTGAAGAACACTAACTGAGCATCAGGACACCACTGTGATGCAGATCCAGGCAGATCATCAATGTGTCAGCCTCCTCGTGATTGTTGTCTTCAAAGTGCATGTTTCTGTTGCTTCTGGTGTGACCTGATGCTGATGTGATGACTGAGGTGAGTTTTTGTTGTAATCAAGGGTTGCTTTGGCAAGATAGTCTGTCAAATCTGCTTTAGTTTTTTCGTGCGATAGAAACCGTGCCAGTAGGATATGTTTGATGTTCGTATCATCTGCAACCAGATACTGTATAGGGTAATTCCAGGACAAATAGACAAATGAAAGTGCCAAATGTACACTCCACCATTTCCAAAATTCATGAAACTTAGTGTGAGGGTTGGTTTTGGTCCAAATTACAAAAATCTGAATTTTTTTGAAAATTGGTTAAGTTGGTCAAATTTTATGGCTTGACCAAATTTTGGTCAAATGAAAAAACCAACAATTTTAAAACGTAAATATCTCGGCTGCTAATTGTGGTAGCGTAATAAGTCTTAAATGATAAAATATGTAACATTAACTGTAATTTCTAAATATGTATCATTTTTTTAGGGTAACAAAAATAAAATTGTGATTTTTTGGAAAAAATGTCAATTTTTTTTTTTTTCAATTTGGCAGCGAAGATATCATTTTTCGAAAAAAATACCAAGAATAAAGAATGTTTATTTGATGTATGTACACCATAATAAGTAATAAAAAGTCAGCTTATAGTTTATTATAAGGCTCAAAACTGAGTTTGAAATTAAGTAATAAAAAAATTTTTCAGACAACAGATTTATTAGACTTGGTCCAAAAAAAGACAATTTTCAAATCATATAAAAAATACATGTAGATAAAAAGAGAAAAAATCTTAAAATATATGTACAATGTACATACATAACCTCTCTTATATTTAGGGACAGAATATATTGACAATAATAATGTTTAATTTATAAAGCGCTTATCAGAGTATAAAATACTCTTCCTAATACTACACGTACACAAGTCTTTGAGAATGAATTAAGAGACAGTATTCTCATCCAGTGAATCCAAATTTTAGACACTAATAATATAATAATAAGAAAAAAGAATTTGAAAAGATTTTTATAACTATTAAGTAGATACACAAATCTTAGATAAAAATTTTAGAAATATTATATAGACAATCTTAAATAGTATACATTTGATAGAATTTATTTTATCTTCTTTGAAAAGTTATTTAATTCTTGAAGCGGAAAAATGTATTGTATTATTGTTCCTCCTCGTAAACTTGCTTCAATACTCCCAAATATATTTTCTGTTGGAACGTGACAAACATCATCTTGCACAGGAAAAATGTATGAGGGACATATGCCCGAAGGATGGAGAAATTTTATCAGAAAATCATCATATTCACAGTCAAAGGACTGGACTAATCCGAACCATAGTTTATTTTCATACATACAACCCACAAAAGAGCCTATTTCAATTTCGCGTTGAGAGACAGTATTATGTTCTTGATCCGAAGCAGAAACTCTAATGAGCTCTCTTATTTCGACTGACTGTGCACTCTGAGAGAGTGGATAAACCTTCAACGAATTCTTGGAAATTGGGATGAAGCGATGTAATTGTTGAGTACCTTTGATAGAAGTAATAGGTTCACTCAGACGTTTTTGCAAAGAAAGCTCTACATCTACAACTTCTGCCTCAGAGACGTAAAAAAAGTCAATAGCGGTTAGGAATTCTTGAGAGCAGAAATTTTAGAAGTCCTCAGCTGTTAAGATTTGATGGTCGAGAGGCCATCATAAGCTTTCTCTGGCGACTGCTCTTTTTACCGTTCCACCAATACCGTCGCAGGCATTCTTCCTGTGGGATGTCGCGAAAAAATTCCACTCAGCATGAATTTTGAAGTCTTCGAAATGATGGCATAAATTTAGAAAATTTGTTTTATTCTTATACTGAGCCACGCATCCATCTGTGAAATAATGAATTTTAGTTAGGTTTGAATTTTGTTGTTGGATGCACAGGATTAATTTTTTGAGAAAACTATGAACCAGAATTGTATCATGCCTGCGACGGTTTGAAATGAAGCAGTAACTTTTGCAAATTAGTTTTCCTGCATCGTTTTTGGAATAATAAACGAATGGGTGCACTGTACATTGCGAGTTCTCCCAATGAAACCCCTGGGCACAATCTTGTACGATGAATGAGAAGTTTTCCGCGAAATCACCCACCAAAACACCTTCATTTTCGGGCAGATTTTCTTTTAGATTTTTGAAGTAACTTGACTGACATTTATTCGTGAAGTGGTGTCTTGTCAGTTGTGCAATTCCACGTATTCCTCTGGAGTTTCGGTGATATCTTTTGACATACAGTGATCGACGGACACCCATTGTTTATATTTTATCTCTTCCATCGCCATGAAGTCCAAACTTTCCAAATAATTTTTGATTCCAACCTCTCGTGGGCATCTTTTGCATCGGTGCATCATATAATCTTCATTGTCCATGCCGCAGACGGATAAAAACATTAATTTTTTGTAGTCTAAATCTTTAATGCCTAATGCTGATATTTGTAGTTTCGGATTTTGGTGATGCATACATACACAGACACTGAGTTCTGCTTTGTCCCGCAAGCACGCACCTCGACGGTCAAAGATGAGCAAAGGTACTAAAGCCTATTTTGGGATTTTCATCATTTTTTGCATATTCAGCATATAATTCTTTCAAGTTACACAATACCAGTCTTTTTTGTTTTTTTATTTTTTCACCCTCTTCATTTATTGCAAACTTATAAGCTTTGATTCCCGGGCACATCCTACTATATTCATCATTTTCATAAAACTCCCCGAATTATTTTTTTCATTTCAGCTGTGATGACCTTCCCTTTCGTCATGTTTGGAGTGTTAGGAAGAATCCCAAACTGTTTTTGAAGATTGCGGCTCTTACGCACCATATACTTTGTTGCTCCAAAGAAGTCAGCAGTTTTTTCAATGGGATAGGGATACAATGATAGTATTTGTAACCTAAGATTGCGATCGTTACTTGCTTGAAATTTCTCCTTTAATTCTTCCATAACCTTCTGATACCTGAAATAAAGTGTATTTGACATTAGTGATGTAGGTCACATCCGCATCCGCGGAACATCCGCACATTTTCTCGCATCCGCATCCACACTTTGGACTGCAGATGTCGTGCGGATGTGGACCATTGAGATAAAACCAGGGCTGTGGAGTCGGTACCCAAAACACCCGACTCCGACTCCTCAATTTCTTGTGTATCCGACTCCGACCCTTAAATCTGCTATGATGATAATTACATAAGTTGGCATTTCATCACAACCATGTGAATCGTCAGGCTACTTTTTAAACTCATGTCCTTAAAGGTTTGAGTCCAATGGTTGTAGCTATGCCATTGTGGCTTTTTTTTATTGTTTATTTATGTAAAAAAAATCAATATATAAACAAAAAAAATTACATATAAGACTAATGACTGACAAAATAGAAATTCCATTGAATGCAATTAAAGCAAAAAAATTCCTTTAAAATTTAAGCTAAGGCCAAAGGGCCTAAATAGCTACATGACAAAATAAAACGTTGCTTAATGCAATAAAAATTAAAACTATAGGCCTATACTTATACATAGGTAGGTAAGTTTGCAACAAAAAGCATGGGTAAAAATCTAAATACATAGCTATTCAGACTTGAATATGTATAAAATTCATTAAATCCAATTAAAAAAAGGCCAAGGGTTAAAACCTAAAATTTATTAATAAGTAGTTCTTAGGAATAGAATTGATTCTGCCAGATCTCCTTTCATTGAAGCCCTTAAATCCGATTTTATTAATTTCAGTGCGGAAAATAGTCTCTCCACACTGACCTGAGTGGGTGGCATGGCTGTTACTATCATAGCCGTATCTCTTAACATTTCTGGGTATGCAGGGATTACTTCTTGTATTGTTTGTTTAGATGACCGATCATATTTCTCTACTTCTTTTAGTCCATCAAAAAAATCTTCTTTAAATTTCATTAGTTTTACATCCAAAGGCTGTGTCTTTACGTCTAAGCGGAGACGCTTTGCTTTTGAGCGTTCAATTTTATCTAAATATTTTTCAAAATCTAATTCTTCATCATTTGAAGAGGATGAATGGGATTCAATACTTTGGATAACTTGATCGTGTGGTTCTGGATTTTCTGGTCATAGCCCTTTAATCTTAATTGCAACGTCGCAGAGGGTCTTTTTTGCTTTAGCAATTTGAACTTCGCTTAACAATATTCGGTTCATTGGATCTATATAGACTGCAGCTAACAAGATCTCATTTTCAAGTAACTGAACCTCTCTTTTCTTCATTGAAAACACAATTCCTTCAGCAATTAGACCTCCTGCTTGGGATAGGCAAAATATTAAATTTTTCCACTCCCATAGGAATGTGCCAGGAGTTAAATCTTCAGCTTGCAACTTTTTGGTGACTGCATAAGGGTGAGCAAGCATAGCTTCTAATTGTGATACATCCCTCCATAGACTTTCAGTCAGTACGACATTAGGATTATCAATGTCTTCTAGAAAGGGCTTTAGCTCAAGCAAACGCTTAACCATCATATATGTGCTGCCCCATCGTGTCACTTGGTCTAAAATAGCTCCTTTTCTGGCTCGTCTCTGGAGGATAGCATCAATTTTAGAGACCCTAGCTGCTATGGCTACTTGTCTCAACTTACCTATCAGAGTTGCTGCATGGCGATCTTTTAAGCCATCTCTTATTGCTAGTTGCAGTGTATGTATGGCACAACGCATGTGTTGGATTAGGCAGAGTTTAGATGCCTCCTCAACAAAATCATCTAAAGTTTCATCATTATGTTCTATTTCTGCTGCTTCAGAATCAGATGCAGGAATTTCCCCTTCATTAGTGACTTTTTCTTCATCCTTATTCATCTTTTCTATTGTGCTTAACATATTTGAAGCATTATCAGTTACGATGCAGAGAATCTGTTCTTTCTTGATTTTGAATTCTTTCAAAACACCTTCTACTAAGTTATGAAGGTAATTGCTATCATGATGTGCCTTAGTGTCCTTTACTGCCAGTGTCCGAGTTACCATTTGTTTGTTTTCATCAACAAATCTAGTATTGATTGCAAAATAGTTAACTCTATGGCGAGTGGCAGCATCCATTTTAAGGAACATGAACCGCCCCTTAAGAGTTTTTCGAAGCTCTTCCTTTTTATTCATGGCTTCTTCAACTATAAGTTTTCTGATACTTTGCCTTTCTAGAGAAACTCCAAATTTAATAGCCATTTCTCCATTTAGGCCTTGAAAGGCTGGTTGTGAAAATAAAGTTAAGGCCACACCATTTTTTACAACCAGTTCAATAAGGTGTTTCTTAAACTTTTCTCTAGTCATTGTTACAGTAACTTTGTCTGTAGTGAAGAACCTTGAAAGTGATACTTGTCTTCAGTAGATTTGTTTGTTGCTGACTTTGATGTAGTTGGAAGATTTTTATTGCAACTCTTATCTTTCTCATTGACCACTTCTAAAATTTTAGGGTGGAAGCGCTGCAAATGTCTTTTCAAATTTGATGCTCTGGTTGGTGCAGTTTTATCCAAGCCAGTAAAACAACTAATTTTTGCTTCACATAATTTTTCACCATCATCGTCTTCTATCATACAATGACACAAATGTTTTTCATCTGTACTTATTGAAAAATATTCAAAAGCACTAGATTTAGTTGGCGCTCTCTTTGCCATTTTGAGAGGGCCTTTTGATTTAGAAAATTTAGAATTAACTCAACATTTTGTAATTAGAAATAAAAGTTTTCTGAAAATGAAAAGAATTACTGGAATTAGTCTGTCTGAAATGGAATTATTAAAATTTATATTGAGGTTGGAGTCGGAGTCAGTACATTTTTACCGACTCCGACTCCAGCAGCACTAAAATTGCTTGCGACTCCGACTCCACAGCCCTGGATAAAATGTCATTAATAAGCGGAAATTATCAAATTCTACTATAATAATAGAACTAGTTCATTGTGCGCAAAAGTGATGCAAGCGACAAGATGAGAGGCTGTTCTTGTATGAAGTTACTCTCTTGCAACCTACTTAGATCCACGTTACAAAGCTAAGTTATTTTCACCTAGTACATTAGAACGAGTTAAATCATCACTTGGCAAAGCAGTTGAAGAGCTTCAATCTCTTGAATCTGTCACTTTGCCACCCACCAAAAGAATAAAAGTTTCAGTGACAGAACCAACACCTTCAACAAGCAAATCTATCACAGAATCTCTCTCTCAGTTTCTTGAGTCAAGCAGCGATGATGAGACCTACGCGATGTCAAAAGATGTAGTAAAAATGATCGAGAGCTATCACCAAGAAAAACGCCTGGCTGCATGTGACAATCCTATTAGTTGGTGGAAAAATACGCAGAATATCTATCCATACTTGAGTAAACTTGCAAGGAAACATTTAGCCTGTCCTCCAACAAACGTACCAAGCGAGAGATTATTTAGCAGTGCTGGATTAATATATGATGAAAAGAGAAACAGACTGGCAGCAGAAAAGGCAGAAAAATTAATGTTCCTTAAGCATAACCTTCCTATAATTAAGTTTGAACATTAAACGATGAACATCTTAGTTTACTTTATTTTAATTACTCATTTATAAATATGCCTAATAAAACTTTAAACTTAATATAAATAGTTATCAAGCTAATTAAAGATCTCTTTCTATAAGGGTGGAGGTTGGGAAAGAGGTCAGTGGGGTGCATTTGAGTTGGGTTCACGTCCCGCATCCTGGTAACACAATTATGGTTTCTAATTTGATACAGTGTCTTCGTCATACTCAAGTTGATCTGCAAACATCAGCATTTTCATGGAGTACAGGTTTCTGGCCATCCATCTGGCCTGATGAATGGTGCCTGGTCGACTCAAGTGAATACCTTGAGGAGGCGTTCCTCCAAGAACAATGACTGTCAGTTCAGCCATTTCCCTGTAGTTGGCTCTTGGAAGCCTTTCTGCTGTTAGAATGTCTTGGAGTATTTCTTCACTGTTCTTCTTCTTTTCCTTCAGCCATTTGCTGTTGATAGCCAGCATCTTTGGGTTTTCCTTGGACAAGTCCGTCCAAACATCCTTCAGATGCTCAAACCAGGGATTATCTGGCCCCTTCACCTTCCCAAACAGCTTCTCCCAAACTGCTCCTACTAAGATTTCCAGGATGTGATGTTGACAGGCCAGATAAACAACCTTTTTGTTCAGCATTTTCTCTAGCAGTTTGGCAGCTCCTCTGTGAACTCCACTGTTACTGGATGTAGTGTCAAAAACAAGGTCAGTAACATTATCCGTAAGTTCCCATGTCTCCAGTAAATCCATTGAAGCCTCAGCCTGAGCTGTGCCAGAAGAATTGTCGATGACAGGTACTCCCAATAACTTTCCTTAAGTGTATGAAGGTGGACCAGACACTAGCACAGCTAAAGTCTCTGAGGTACTTCCAGGTTCACTGCCCAAGACATCTTTGAGCAACTTTCCATCCCAGTGTAAGGCAGCGTACTGTGGGGGGTTTTCACAAAACTTGGACATGTGACTCTGGCTGATATTATACCTGGACAGCATTCTGTTGCGACGTGTTGTTGAGGTTGAGATGACGAAGTTATCCAGATCAGCCCCTCCAGCTTTCAAGGTGGCAGAAACCATGGCAGTAACTTGATTGTCTGATAAACCAAGACGATCAGCTGTATTGCAGATGACATCACATTCCATGACCTTCCTTGGAAATGTCAGTCACACTAGTCACAGTGTCTTGATGGTGAGAACATCCAGGATGAGGCTGATGGTAATCCATGTCCTCTGTGTTAGCGTCGTTGTCAGTTGAGTCACCCCAGGTAATGTCATCCACGTGAACAACTGCCTCTTGTTCTGCTGCAGCTGTAAAATAGTACATGTTAAGACAGTAATTGTTAAGTACATGCTAAATATCGCAATGGAGTAAAACTTTTTGTAACGTTCAAAGTAATTAGTTTTACCTTGTTCTTGTCTATGCTGCAATCTTTCATTCCTCGCTGCTTGCTGCAGGGATCTTGTCTCAAAAATCTTGTCATGACCAGACATATGACCTTTCCTCTCAGTCTTTTGGTCTTCGTAGAACCTGATATCCTCATCTTTCTTCTCTCTGGATAACAGTCTGTTGTTCTGTATTCCCTGGATTGCATCTGGAGCTCCTATATCGAACAGGCTGTCTAATTCCAGCACAAATGCTCCTCTTTTTCCTCCAGAGTTACTTGCTCTTCCTTTGCTTTTCACCAGAGCACGATGTTTCTCGTGTAGTTTCATGAAGAGCTTCATTGCATTGTACTTGGTCATTGTCTTGATCCTAGCCATCTGCCAGAATGGGATGATAGATTCAACTGTTTCATATGCAAGGTCTTGAACCATGGGCCTCCCTGCATTTTCCGGTAAATTCTGAAGATTAAGGAAATACTGGAACGCCTGTCTGTTGGTGGGAAGCTGGGAACCACTGATAAAAGCTGAAGGGTATCCAACCAGGAAAGTAATTTTTTATTCCTTTTGAAAAATAACTCATAAAATAATGTCCTTTTGGAAAATAATTGTTCATGAAATAAATGTTCTTTTGATAAATCTACACTTTCCATTATACTTATTTACAACATTGTTTTACACTTTTACTGAATTTAGTATTTAGTAGTTGGCACGGGTGTGGTAGAGAACAAAGCACTCAAGGCACAATGCAACTTTGCATTCCGGACACCAAGTAGAAACTTTTCTAACATGTTTTTCTCTTTGTGTTGTATGTGAGCATACATGACATTGTCGTTGACCTACAGGTCGAGATGGTGTTGGCGGAACTTGTTCCAGGTGATGCCTTTCAATGTAATTAGCTGAGAGAAGTCTGTCAGGAGCATTTGGTCTCACACTTTGTCTTCCAGGATGTGGGGATGTTATTTGAGCATACTTCATGAGTAGTTGAGAGACTAATGTAAGATTGAATTCTCTCATAATCTGCTTTTTCGTAGTTTTTTTGTAGAGTACAAAGGAATTGTAGAGAGAAATATCCAAAAGATGAAAGAATACCTTCTTATACCACTTCACAGTTTTCCTAACGCATTCTACGCTGCTAATTTGCATATCAGATTTGTCCACCAGACGCATATTTTTGTTATAGTCCACAATAGCATCTGGTTTGAATTTTATTTCCTTTGTTCGACGATCAACCTTTCCTGAGTCAATCATTCTTCCACTGTGAGTTGTTGTTAGCATATGCACATCTCTTATCAGTCCATTTTAGTGCTAATAAAGGTTTTGATTCCATCAGATGGCACTCTCCTTTTCTACTTGGCTGAAACTTGGGCATGTTTTTTCTATTTACCTTTACAGTTCCACAAGATCCTGTTTTATTTACATGCAGATATTTGCATAGTAATGGGCTCGTATACCAGTTGTCAGTATACAGAATGTGGCCTTTATTCAAATATTTAGCTAAAAGTGTCTTTACAATCGCTCCAGAATGTCCTAGTGGATCATTTGCAGGATAATCTATGTCCAATCCAGTGTAAATGATGAAATCCAAGACAAATCCAGTTTCACAATCGCAAAGGATAAAAATTTCACTCCAAATCTAGGACGCTTGGAGGGTATGTATTGTCAAAAAATTATCCTCCCTCTGAAAAGTACAAGAGATTCATCAATAACTAATTTTTGTCCTGGATTGTAAATACAGGCATCCCCCGTTATACGATCGTTCGGTTTACGATTTCCCGCGTTAACGATTTTAAAAAAGTACCCCCATCTTTCGATTTATGATTGCGTTATTTCGCGTTAACGATCTCCAACTTGAAAGCATGTCTCAGAAAGGAACAAAACCGTGCCTACGTTGAGGACCCAGTCAGAATGCTTGATCTCAAAACCTTGAGAGAGATTCTGACTGGTTTTGACACGTACATCGAGTTGGTGAAGGACAAGGACACTAACTACGAACGTAGTGCTGCTGCTGTCAATCATATTGAAAAGGGTCTGAGCGTTTATCGGGAGATCTACCTGCAGAAAAGGAGGAACGCCAAGCAAACTACAATCTCCCAATTTTCAAGCCTGCAACAGCTGCCAAGGCAGGAGAGAAGTGCGTCATCAGAAGAGTGCAGCAACAACTCCTGCACGTCGGCAGCAGGCTAGATCTCCAACTCCAACATCTTCGGGATGGATTCTCCTGCAACTTCAGAAACTCCTCCATCTCCGAGGGACTCTCCCGAAGTCATCGATCCTCCTCCATCGCCCATCGATCGTCCAGCATCGCCCATCGATCGTCCAGCATCGCCCATCGATCCTCCTCCATCGCTGACCGATGCGGGAGCTGGCCCTCCTCCCCCATCACCACCACCCGGTGGCGATGAGTAGGCATCGTTACCTCGACTGATGCATCGTTGACGACTTGGACCAGATTTGAATACGATTAGGTGAGTGTTCATGTATAAATTGTCTTTTATTAAACACAATTTCTTACTTTCAGACACTTTTTGTACATAACAGTAAAATATATAGCAAAATAATAGTGGAATCTGCAAATTTTGGGGGTCTTCCAGAATGTTTGGGAACGTATCCCTATTTTTCCCATAAGGCCTTCAGTTCGATATACGATCGTTCGATATACGATGGGGTTTTTAGGGACGCATCCCAATTGTATAACGGGGGACACCTGTATTTGAAACTTTGACTTCATATGAGTTATACAGTGTCTGATTTTTACAAGACGATCATTTGGCTGATTTGGAGGAATTGAATTGTCAGCACCAGTCGACCTTGGGGAGCCACTCTGCAAATCCGGACATCTCCCCTGCCCCCTGTTTCGGGGGGCATGGCCTCAGGCCATCCCCCGGTCCCTGGACCCGGTTCCATGGGTCTCAACCCAACTCTCTCTCTCTCATAAATGCAAAAAACTTCACTTTTTTACGTGAAGGTCAAAATATGAGAATAAAAACCCACTCTAATAGACAGAGTTTATTTCCACGACAGTTTCGACGCCTCCCGAGGAGGATGCCAGTGGGCGTCGAAACTGTCGTGGAAATAAACTCTCTCTCTCTCTCTCTCTCTCTCTCTCTTCTCTCTCTCTCTCTCTCTCTCTCTCTCTCTCTCTCTCTCTCTCTCTCTACCTGGCTACAGTCTTCAACAAATCGTTGGAGATGGGCCAGGTGCCTGGCGACTGGAGGGAGGCCAACGTGACCCCTATCTTTAAGAAAGGGGATCACGAAAGTCCAGGGAACTATCGTCCTATTAGTCTCACTTCAGTTGTAGGTAAATTATTAGAAAGGATAATAGCTGATAGAATCGTTGACCATTTGGATTCCTGCAAGCTGCTTGGGGACTCCCAACATGGGTTTAGACGGCATAGGTCGTGTCTCACCAACTTGCTCGAGTTTTTCCACGTCATGTTGAGTGAGTACGATAAGAGTAGGGCGATTGATATACTTTATCTCGACTTTCAGAAAGCCTTTGATAAGGTACCTCACCGCCGGCTAATGGCGAAAGTGCGCGCACTGGGTATCGGTGGGGAAATAGGTAGGTGGATTGAAAACTGGCTGAGGAATAGGCGCAGAGGGTGGTAATTAAAGGGGCTAGTTCGGGTTGGGCCTCGGTCACTAGTGGGGTTCCTCAGGGTTCCGTTTTGGGGCCACTGTTGTTTACCATTTACATAAATGATATCGACGGTGGCATCGTCAGTCGGATCGCCAAATTCGCTGATGACACCAAGCTTGGGGCCAATGTTGGGACGCCCGAAGCGATCGAGGAACTGCGTGCGGACCTAGGTAGGATAGGAGAGTGGTCCGAAAAATGGCAAATGCCGTTTAACTTGGGTAAATGCAAAGTGATGCACATTGGCTACGCCAATCCCAAGTCGGACTACTCGATGTTGGGCAGTAATATCGAGGTGACTGATTTAGAAAAGGACTTGGGTGTGCTAATTAGCAGCGACCTTAAGTTTACGAAACAGTGTGTAGAGGTGGAAAAGAAAGCCCAGAAACTATTGGGTTATATCAGGAGGCAATTTCAGTTTCGGAACAAGGAGATTGTGCTCTCACTGTACAATTCCCTTGTTCGGCCGTACCTGGAGTATGCTGTGCAGTTCTGGTCGCCCACCCTCAGGAAAGATATTGAGAGGCTGGAGCGAGTGCAGGCGAGGGCCACAAAGTTGATCCCTTCCGTTAGGCATATGGGCTACAATCGACGGTTACGCGCCCTGAACTTGTTTTCGCTTGAAACTCGGAGGCTGCGCGGTCAACTGATCGAGGTTTTCAAGCTCTTACGAGGGTTCAACGATGTCGATTTTAGAAGTATGTTTAGTTTAAATGATAACCCAACTCGCAACAATGGTTGGAAGTTGGATTTGAAACGGTTTAGGACTAGTGTGTGTGGGAATTACGTTACGTATAAGATCTGTGACACATGGAACAGGTTACCTTCGGAAGTGTGAACAGTTCCTCTGTGGATCAGTTCAAGAAAAGGTTAGACCAAATTTTGCACACTCTTTGAGTGTGTAGAAAATTTTCCGTGGCACCCGTTGCCATTGGTACCTCCTCGGTATGGGCCGCAAGGCCTTTTGAGGTACTTCTTTTCCTTGTAACTCCTTGTAACTCACTCTCTCTCTCTCTCTCTCTCTCTCTCTCTCTCTCTCTCTCTCTCTCTCTCTCTCTCTCTCTCTCTCTCTCTCTCTCTCTCTCTCTCCTTTCCATTTTTCTAGCTCATGGGAATGCTGTCCCAGCCATCATCTCCCTTCTCCTCCTACTAGCCAGTGACATTGAATCCAACCCCGGACCCCACTCCTACACATGCCGTACCTGCCAACATCAAATCAGGCGAAACCAATGGTCAGTCCGTTGCTGTCAATGCTCAGAATGGCTACACCTCTCCTGCACATCACTACCCTCAGTACAATTCTACACACCCCAATGGGCATGCCAGCACTGTCTAGCTAACCCTCAACGCAACCAACCACATATACCCCACCCAAAACACTCGCTAAGCATTTTGCAAATAAACATTAATGGCATCAAAAACAAACACCAGGAACTCAACTCTCTCCTCCACACATATAATATCATATAGCACTTATCCAAGAAACTAAACTCTCACCAGACACCAGGCTCCCAGCCTTCAACAATTACTCAACATTAAGACAGGACACTAACCCCATAGAACATGGGCTTATCACACTCATCCATAAAGACATCCCATACACAAATATAACGCAGCGCACACACACACCCTCCTTAATAATGACCCTACCCTAAAAATCCAGACTATCAAAATCAAAATCAAATCCTCCACTTTTCACATCTCAAGCATATACATACCCCCCTCTACCTCTGCTCACTGCCCCCCACGCTACGAGCCCCCCCTGCAACCACTTACACAATACGAGAACCACATTGTGGGAGGCGACTTCAATGCTCATCGCCCGACATGGCTCTCCTCTCACATACCAGATGCTCGTGGCACGCTACTCCTAGATGATCTTCATACATACAACATCCTCAACAATAGGAATCAACCCACACGCAAACCCTTGCAACAACACACCTCCCCAGACATTACCTTCTGCTCACCATCCCTACACACACGCACAACATGGCAGACATTACACCACCTCCCCTCCGATCACCTCCCAATACTAATCACCTATCAACACACACACCCCATCCACACATCCTTCAAACAAACATACACGAACTACAAATATGCAAACTGGCCTTCTTTTACAGGATACATTGAAAATGAGCTTCAGGAATTCTCCACTACTAATTTCCCCTCTATAGACAAGGCTACCACCCACATAAACAACACTATCACTCGCGCTAGCAAACAATTCATCCCACAAGGACACAGGAAACACTTCAACCCAAACTTCTCCCCACAAATACACAATCTAATCAAACAAAGAAACTCATTACACCAGAAACACAGTCCCACTGCAGAAGACATCGACCTCATACACCACCTTAACACTGACATCACAAATCTAATTAACACTAAACAGTCAGAAAACTGGGAATCCTATTTAACTACACTCAATCACAAGACCAACAGCACCCAACTTTGGAAAACCTTGAAAAAAATCCACACTTCACATACTAACCCACCCCCCACTAGTGATGTAAAAAAAAACGTTTTTTTTGTTTTTTGTTGTTTTTTTTATTTTTTTTGTCTTTTTTCCGTTTTTTTTGTTTTTTTTGTTTTTTTTTAATAATTAATATAGATATTGCCAATTTAATTATAAGGTATACTTTTGCAATGATATATATTATAAAATAAATAAATAAATAATAAAATAGGCCATATGGTACCAGTATAGAATGTCCTTTTCAGCCTATTTACAGAAAAAACTGGCCTCTTTCTTGCACTGAAAGTCTTGTATCTTGAGATCCATTAAACTTGCGAGAATTTAGACCCGCGATGACATATTCCCCCCCCCTCACGAGACCATCCATATATATACATACACATACACCCATATACATATATACCAATATATACATAAATACTTATATACACATTTATATCTATTGTATACCCCATACACATGCATACATCCAGAATTCCAGATACATACGCATGCATACTCACATATATACCTACACAAACTCATACACCTCTATTTCGCCCTTTCATTACCTCCGAGATCATTTAGCACATACAGTAATATCCATACAGCCAAAAGAAACCAATTAAGCACAGACAGAGCAGCAAAGCTAGTATTTATATCCCAAAATGCAAAATTCCAAGAAAGTGAAGTAAAACATGGTGCTACATTGGCTTCGTCAACATCCAAATCTGCAATAAATACCAGTACCTGTGATATTGAAACTATTTGCTTTAATCAATCTAGTGATAATGATTCTTCAATGGAAATAGAATCAGATAATGAAAGTTAAACAGCATTAGGTTAACACAAAGGTTAAAGAAAGATGAATATTTATATTTTTTTTATTTTTCTATTTGGAATATATATATATATATATATATATATATATATATATATATATATATATATATATACACACACACACACTGGTATTCTTGCCAATCACAATTATATCTATTGTTTTATACCAGTATTATGGATATTATACCAGTACCTGTGATATTGAAACTAGCATATATGCTCTACCCAATCTAGTGATGATTCTTCCATGGAAATGAAGGTTAACCAACATTAGGTTAACAAAAAGGTTCAAAAAAAGGTGAATATTTTTTTTTTCGATCTGGAATATATATACTGGTACTCTTGCCAATCACAATTATGTATATTGTTTGAAATGAGGAAGAATGTTTTATGTTCTAGTTAAAAAATATAGGTATATACATATAAAAAATGAGGGTTTGTTTTTCCTTTCTATTATATACTTTTTGTGTGATTCAGTTTTTCTAAAAGATGACTATATACATATACTAGGTATAACCGTATAAGCATGGTAGTATAGTAAATTATAGGTAATACTAATATACTTATTAGATTAAAGGAAGAAAAATATGGAATAAGTTTAAAACAATAAAAAACAAAAAAACAAAAAAAACAGACTATCTTCGTTTTAAACAAAAAAAACGACAAAAAAACAAAAAAAACGACACAATAAAAACGACTCACATCACTACCCCCCACACACGAAGCTCTCCTTTCCAACTGTAACCAAATTCCATCCCCACAAAAACACTGCAACCTACTCATGCACCACTACTCAAAAATTAGCCATAAAATCACTATTCCCAATAATAGAAAAATCCTCAAAAACATACGGAAACTCTCGGCTGACCCACAACAACCACATCCATTTACACCCCAAGGCACAGCTGCAGCCATAAAATCCCTTAAAAACTCTCATGCCAAAGGCCCAGACCACATTTCAAACATACATCTCAAACACCTTGGTCCAATTGCTCTTGCAGCCCTCACAAACATATTCAATTACTCCTGGCTTCACAATATCATACCCTCTACCTGGAAGCTGGCACACATCATCCCGATACTGAAACCCAATAAACCCCCCAACCTACCTGCTTCATACCGGCCAATCTCCCTTCTCTCAACCATTTCCAAAGTCCTCAAAAAACTGATATTAAGACGCATACAACCACACATTACATTTTCACAAACCCAACACGGCTTCAGGTCCGCCCACTCCACCACAACACTTCTTACAAACCTAACCCAACACATCTTAGATGGCTTCAACCAACTATCCCCCCATGCCCGCACAATCCTTGTTGCCATCGACATCAACAAAGCTTTCGACACTGTCCCAAGCCACATTCTTGCACAAAAGATTATTGATCTCAACATCCCCACCAATGACAAGAAATGGCTTACTAATCTCATTGCAGGCCGACTTGGCAAAGTCATACACAAACAACACTCATCCAAAACCTACAGACTATACAATGGCATCCCACAGGGCTCCATACTCTCTCCAATCCTCTTCAACCTTTTCATGCACGACCTCCCACAACCTCTCTCCCCCCATGTCCACGTCTCCTCCTATGCAGATGACCTGACCATAACAGCACAACACCATAACCGTAACACCGCCACATGCCTGATCCAGCAGTACATTACCAATCTGGAACTCTGGCTGACTAACAATAGGATGTCAGCATCCCCTCAAAAATCCTCCATCACCCTCCTAACCTCAGACCGCCACGAATCCCAAGCACACCCGAGAGTCACCCTCATGGGACATCCCCTACCTCTAAACAAAACCCCAACAATCCTTGGCCTCACCCTAGACACACACATGTCCTTTTCCCCTCACATATCAAACATTTGCTCCAAAGCAACAAAAAAACTCAACGCTCTCAGAACACTCACCTCCACAACATTCGGTCAGCAGAAGGAATCCCTTAGTATCCTATACAAACAGTTTGTACGTACTACCCTAACTTACGCTGCCCCCGCCTGGTCCCCATCCAGCTCCCACACAAACCAGAAAAAGATACAGACCACACAAAACAGAGGTCTCAGAAGCATTACTGGCTGCCTCCGAACCACACCCATCCCACATCTACATGCAGATACGAAAATACTCCCCATCGAACACCACATGAACATGACAGGGACTCAATTCTTCTCCAGAGCACTGGCCCCAGACCACCCCTGTCACCATCTCACATTACACAATCCCCCACCCCGCAACAAAAAACGTACTCCTGCTGCTCACTATTCGCAGCTACTGAACAATATCCCCCCTCCTCCCCTAAACATCAACCCCATTAAACATCTCCACACAGAATTTACCCGGAAATACCTACTCGACCAACCACACAACACTGTCCTTCACAATACTCCCCCTGTAGTCCATCAGAGCGAACAAACCCTCCCAAGGAAAACAAGAGTTACTCTGGCCAGGCTCCATTCAGGCCACCACCCCTCCCTCCAACAATACAGACACAGACTCCACCTAGCTGACACCTCCACCTGTCAAAAATGCTACCTCCACCCTGAGGACACAGAACACCTACTCTTACACTGCCACACTCTCTCTCAACAAAGACAACTCCAACATTACCTCTCTACGAGACCTATGGACCCGTCCCACGGTGGTCGCGGGATACCTGAGTGCCGCCGGGTTCGCATAAGAGAACCCGGGGGCTATGAATTAAGAAAGAATTGTCTGTGAAATGCAGAAATCTCATGAGTAATAAATATCGATCTCTTGACATATACTTGCAAAAGGAAGGTGTTTCAGTCAAGGAGTCTGAACCCCAGTAATCCTGCAGTCTATGTTTATTTATGTGTGGCATGAGCATTGTTAGAGCAAAAAAGAGACACAGTTCATCATTTTTTGTATCATGTCATCATTGCATCCTGGAAGATTGAGATGGGCCTAATCTTCTTTTCTCATATTGATGAAACTCATTTGTTTGTCCCACTATATTTTGCATCATAACATTGTCAAAGAAATACTGTACCCAAAAAAATTTATTTCTGAACTTGCTTCATTTAGATTGCAACCTTGTTGAAGTCCTACATTTTCTTGAAAGCAATAACTGTTAGACTGGCAACATTGCACACTTTGCCATGAAAATGAACTATTACTACTTGCTGTAATATCATCTCCATTGTCACTTATATCAGTTTCACTATAATCACTTTCACACTCACTGCTTCCAGAGCTTATTGCATCTAACGCAGCTATCATTTGTTCATAACTTTCCAGTCTTTGTTTTTTAGCTGCCACAGCGCACGTTTCATTCCCCCAATTTCTTATGCAAGACTCAGGCATGACTCCAGATTCCTGGGATCTTGGGAGCATTGCTCCAGTAAATTTGACCATGAGAAAAAGTAAATTTGGGTTTGGGTTTTGTTCATCCGCTAGACATTATGCAATTTTTTTGCGTATACGTTCTTGTACAAACCAATTTTTTTAAATTACAAATTTAGTTATTGTAAGTTTAGTTGGTAATTCCATATTTAACAATTATTTTTATTTTTTGTTAAGCTTCAATGTTTTGATAATTAAAATTTTATTAAAACGTATATTTTTTTAATATAAAATTATCAGGATTGGACTATGTTCCATTGATCTCAGCCAGGTTTGATAAATTGGCCAGATAATTACTTGTGCGGTTTTAAGTAAACCACCATGACTAGAATTGAAAAGTTTAGTTAAGTTTAAACTTACTTTTACTTACTTTAACTTACCTACTTTTACTTACTTTCATTGTACTATATTTACTTACTTTTACTCACTTTTACCATACTATATTTACTAACTTTTACTTATTTTGTATTTTTTCAGGTAGTCAATAATCAATAATGGATCCTAATATTGATGAAGTTGGAGAGAAAAGTGAGGGTGTTAAAAGCAGGGTTTCGGAGCCGGAGTCGGTGGAGCCAGTGAATTTTGCTTACCTGGAGCCGGAGCCGGAGCCGGAGCCAGAGCCAGAAACCTTGAAAATACAGCTCCATGGTCTGGCTCCGGGCGATATATTGCTACCTAAATTGTTATTTGTTAAATATAGGTTTAGTTGCAAATTATAATTCTTGTAATATATTACGAAAAATGGTACCATAGGATTCTTGGATTTTATGGAGGTGTGGGAGTTGCAGGAATAATCTGCAAATTTCCATTTTTTAACCATTAAATATTTGGGAAGATTTGTCTTAACAACACTTAATTATATAGGTAAAAAAATTTTTATGGCGGTGGAGACCTTAGGTAGGTAGGTACTAACTATTTATCTAAGTAAATAATATAACCTATTAAAAATTTAAAAAAACTGAATTTTTTGAAATATTCAGCTCTTTTTCAAGCCAAGTTGGCTTTCATGAAGCTTTCAAGTTTCAACACTTAAAAAAGATGCATATATTATCTCAGAAAGTTTGATTGTTACTATTTTCCATACGAAAATTCTTAAGTTTGAACTTTGAACTAATTAGGAGGCAAGTTTCTCTAATTTATATAAGCTACCATTGTTAATAAATATTTAATATCATTTAGTTTTCATCATTTTCATTTAGTTATTTAAATAACTTCATTCTATCATTATATTTGCCTAATTTAAAATCATAAGAAATTTAAATTTTGAGTATTAAAGTGATTTAATAATAAAATATTTTGTGCAATATTTTAAATTGGACAATTAGTTATATAAATCTAGATATTTATTTTATAATTAACAGAATTTACTATAAAAGAGCCGGAGCCAGACTGTAAAAAATTTCTGCTCGCTCTGGAGCCGGAGTCAGAAGTTTTTTTACCGGCTCCGAAACTCTGGTTAAAAGGGGTTACTTTTGTGGTCAATGCAAGAACAAATATTCAAAGAAGCAAAACTGGGAGGAACATTTTAATTCAAAAAAAAAATATTTGTTACAATACAAGAGGCCCAGAGTTTGGGCCCACAGCTTAGATATTGCAGTAAAGAAATACCAGGATGAAGTGCAGCAAAGAGATACGGCAAAGCAGTCATTTAGTTTGTTCACAAAATGTGCTAGTGCTAGACCTCAGAAAAATGAACCAACTTCATCAACTGCTAATCTAGAAAATGAAACTTTTTCACTAGATGTTTCAGACTGAAGAAAGTGCTTCTCCTCCACCTAAGAAACAAAAGGTAAGTGAGGAATCTGCACATCAGACTAACAAAACTGCTTTAGAGGAATTTGAAAATTCCCAAATCCAGAAGACATTGAATGCAATTTCGTGCCTAACAAAAGAAACTCACCAAGCTGTTGTGGTTAATAAAGAGAAGTCAAAATATGCCTTCAAGTTAAAGTGTTGCATCAAAATCTAATAAAGCAAAAAGCAACAAATTTGACATTTCCATAGCCCATTTAAGCAAGTGTAAATCAATACAAGAAATCCTGAACAATGATTTGATCAAATCTACATTCAAATTGGTGGAAAAGAAGGATCTAGGGCATGCTGATTCATTTTCAGTACCAAGTGATATAATGGAAAACATTGCAAATAGTGACACTAATATGCCTGATGTAGATATAGCTGTTGAGGATGAAGATGATGATGCTTCTGATAAAATGTTTACATTATATTGCATAGCTTGCACAGACCCCAAAGCATGTGCTTCAGACAAACATTCTAACATAAAAGGTTACTTCAATGTTAAAGATTTAACCTATGTATGCAAACAAGGAGAAAATCAAGAGAGATGGTTTAGAAATCTGAAAACCCACCTGAAGAGACATTTAATTAAACTTCAGCATCATCAAAGAGCTGCTGTTTATGAAGTGATGAAAACATCTTCTCGGAACACTACTAAACGCATAGACTTGTGGCAACATCTTATACTACATAATGAAAACAAACACTGCATGGGCTCTATATCCAGTACTTCTAGCTGTATTACATAGGTCAGGTTGTGAGGTTGGAAATTTGAATCATAGCACACATGCGTGCGAGACAATTTGTGAGCTATTAGATAATCAACTTAAAGAACAAACTGTAAAGTGGTTCTTAGAACAAACTTCAGTAATAATAACAGCTGACATTGGAACAATTTTGGGATTAAGCATGCTAGTTGTATTAGTTATGAGTGAAGAAGATAAGACTGTAAAACTTGCTAGGATAAATTTAGTACGCAGCAAATCAAGTTTATTTGGCCAATGAAATTTTTGATGTGTTGAAGTCTCCTAATCACTTGAAACTATCTGAAGAAGCAATTAAATCCAAGGTATCTGGAATGGTTGGAGATGGGGCTTTTTGGAAGGACAACGAGCCATTTAAAAACGAAATGAAAAAGTTGTTTGGAGAAAATTTCAAATTTCAATGGGACTTAATGCATCTTGTGAACAGAGCCCACGTTGATGCATTGAAGAAAATTTATAAACTAAGTGAGCTTTTAGACTTTATTCAGAATCACTTCAAATCTGAGATCAGGCCTTGACTATACCAATATGGTTCTTGACAATATCATTGGTTTTAAGAAACCAAAACTCAAATCTGATACTCGCATGGTTAATTACGAATTTGATCAATTTGACAGATTTGTGGAAAATTGTGTGTTTTTTGATCATCCACAAGAGAAAGAAATTAGTGCCAAGTTCTATGTATTAATTTCCTATGTAACAAAGATTATGTTGCAAGTAGCTCAACAAACCAGTTAGTGCAGAATTTGTAGAAAATATATTTTATAAAGGAGGGGGGAAAACTTATGTTAAGAGTGATGGAAACAATTTCCAAATTAGCTAATGGAGGAAATGCAAATGATGTAGTTTCTGAATTTAAGCAAGATACCACAGGGCAGCAAAAGGAACTAACAGCTGAGGATTACATCCTAAATGAAGTTTACAAATACATCAAGAAACATTCTGATTACTACCAGGTTGCTGAAGTTGCTAGACCATCCAGAACCAGATCTGAAAGTAGTTTTACAAAAGACTCAGTGATAAATTGGCTGACAGAATATATAGAACAGCTGTGGAAAGGAATCACAGAGATATTAAAGCATTTTGATAAAGATGGATCAACTGCCTGGAGTGAAGCACCAGCTGAAGGGACATTCTCCATTCTTGGTTACATTGTTGAACACAAAGGATCCATTAAGCCATCTCATTTGACTAAGCTGTGCAGAATTGTGAAAGAGGGTCCAGCTCCAGGCACTAGATCTGCTGTAATGATCACACAGAAAGCCATTGATCAGTGGCCAAGCATACATGGTGGTAAATTCACAACAAATGCCTACATGCAAGGTCTAACATCATCCACTGTTGCTGCTGCAATGAATAAATAAACTTAAGGTGAGTTATAAACTGTACATTATTGTATTATTATGTTTAGCTAAAACAATTTGTAATTGGTATGTTGTCAATTCAAGAGTTTACTATCATTAACCTATCTAGTGGTGTAAGGGGAAAAAAAGTAAATTCAGAGCTGTGCTCCAGTAAATTTTTTCAAATCTGGAGTCATGCAAGACTGAACATAAACGCTTGAAAACATGTAAATTTTCATAAGATTCTACTCAACCATATTCCTGTTACCCACTAAATTCTGTTTATTTTGTAAGAGAAAATGTTTATTTATTAAGGGAAACAAAAATAATTTAACAAAATGGTGCTTGACTCGATTTATTTTACTTTAACAAAAGGGTAAGTTTCCCGATTGTTTTGCGCACAGGTGGAAAGTACACGGTCAGGAATTGCGCATCCGAAGGGTTAAGGCCCTCACAGCATTAACCATTCTGGCAGACACTTCAAATTCTTTCATAATTCTTTCTCTGGACCAGGTTTTACCAATTGGAAGGAGTGTTAGAATTTGTATCTTTTCTTGTCTGGTACTAGTTTTACACTTTTCTTTCAGTTCCTCTATCATATGCTGATAACACTTTTCTTCCTCACTCTCTATAGGTTTCTCCGCTTCCTCATCCAAAATGCTAGGCTTCATATAAAGTACTTTTGACAGCTTTGATTTTGTTGATGTTTCAAATTGCTTTAGTTTCCTTTTCACGTAAAACTTTCGATCTCTTGCTCTTACATACTTAATGGGTGAGCATTCTAGTGAACCTAACGTTTCGTCAAATGTCTCCTTAACTATTTCTTCTGGAACATATTCATCACTACCCGAGTCTTTTTCATCTTCAATCGTCTTGGCTCTAGAGAAGCATGTTGAGCAAAGTTTCTGTCCTGGTATCAGATTCAGTCTAGTTGCTATGGCTTTGTCAATAATTTGTAGTGATTCTGCAAATAAAGTAGGGTAATGTAAACTCTAAACACATTGGAAAATAATTTTAAAACCTCAACATTTGGTTATAGGCTATTCATATAAAATATTCAAAACATATGCATTCAGTAGCACAGTATATAGCCTACCCTATTAAAATTAAATAGCTAATTTAGGTTACAATTTACAATATAAACTTCTTTATGAAATATAAATATATTAGTTCCTATATTTACTTACTTGTTATCTTCTTTCAATGATTTCTCCATGGATCTTGGCAGCTACGTTGCATTTGTTGGTAATGCATTCCAAACATTTTTTCATGGTAGTAGCATACAGTAGCACTATTTGGGTTGATTACAGTTGCTTTTGTTCTCCACAATAGCAGTTTCCTTGTTTCATCTGTCAGCTCATGTAAGGTATACATACCCACCTTCCTGGTGTGTGTGTTCATGACATGGATCATCCAAGTACATACCAAAGCTACACTTTGATTCTTGATTAGAATAAGCCATTATTACTAGGGATGTGCCGGATACCACTATCTGGCAGGATATCCGGCCGGATAACAGCTATTATCCGGTATCCTGTATCCGGCTGGATAGATGTCAGTATCCGGCCGGATAGCCAGATATTTATGATAGTCTTTTTTGTAATGGGAATACCATCTGGGCCCGCCCCTTTCCAATCTTAGCTTGCATAGCCTTTAGCTAGCAAAAGTTGAATATAGTTGTACAAAAATCTAAAATTAAAATAATTGATAAATAAGCATATACCACTACTAGTATGTAACTATATTAACACTGCTAAAAAGGCAAAATGTTTGACGCATAGCTAAGATCCCAGCTTCCCTTACTTTTTAATTTTTATTTTTATTTTTTATATATATTGCAAATTACAATATGAAAAAATATGAATTAGCAAAACCTTTAAGATTTGAGATATAAAAATAAAACATATAGCCTAATCAAATATACCAGTAAGGTAAGTGAAATTATTAAAATAGCAAAACCTTAAAAAGTAAAAACTCACATTAAACAATAAAAATTAATACTATGTTCAAGACACTAGATTCACAAGTTTAAATCAAATTTTCGTCCATTGTGATGGATAAAAAGAAGCATCTCCCCTCGCTTTGGTAGCAAAGTACTTCTTTTTTCTTCAAAAATATTTCCGTATTCGGAAAACATTCTTTCTGAGAAAACTGAAGATGCTGGTGTCACTAGCCATTTTAGAGCAATTTTCTTGAGATGGAAAGGATTCTTCATTTTTCCAAATTTCAAGTGGAGATAGTCATCTGTCTGATATGGGTTTTTTTGCATATTGCTCAATTTCCTCTGCTATTTCTGCGAATGAAGCCATCTTGCGGCTTTTTTTAAACTTTTTCTCACCAGGTATCTTTTCTGAATTTTCTTGTGTTAGTTCCCTGAAACAAGCAGAGAGTGGATTATCATCAAACTTTGCCTTTTTTCTTCCTGTTGAGGAGGAGGAAGAAGAATTAGAATCATCGCTGCTGTGAGCCTGTTCTTCAAAATATTTATCTCTAATTTTCTCTAGGTTGTTTATTTCATTTATTTCTTCAATTAACCATGTCTTAATATTTTCCTTTTGTTGATCTTTGAAAAACAAAAATTTAAATTGTGGCTCAATGACAGTTGCTAGAGCATACTTCCGATTTGTTTAGACACTTTCTTTTTTCATTGCTTTCATTGGCAAAAAATCGTGACCGCAATGACTTCAACAGTTCATCTTTTGTAGTTTGGACTCCTTGATCATCCTGGCCAATTTTTGAAAGAAACCTTTCAAGTGCGCACATGTTTGGGATAACAGTAGAGAGTAAACTATATTCTGTACTCATTTCTTGGGTGAGTTTAAAAAATGGCTGTAAAAGCTTTAAAAGATTTTCAATCAAGTGCCACTCATTAGATGAAATAAGTAATTCACTATGATCAACAAGGTATATTTGAACTGATTTTTTCAACTTAACCATACGTTCTAGCATCAAATAAGATGAGTTCCAGCGTGTTAAAACATCTTGTACCAATATAAGAGGAACATGACCCTGTTGTGTTTGGAGAGCTTTAAATTCAGAAGTAGCGAGTGGGGAGTGGTTAAAATGTGTCACTAAACGACACTTTGCCAAAAGATCTTTTATAGATCGGTGAGCCATTAAATGCATCATTCATCACTAGCTGTAGCAAATGAATTGAACAGTGAACAGAAGGTATTTCCGCAAGGTCACATCCCAAAGCTATGTTAGAAGCTCCATCTCTGACCAATATATTACGCCTTGATCTGTCAATATTCCATGATTGCCACATAGATTGCAATTTGTCTGCTATATTAATTCCTGTATGCAATCCTGAAAAATGAGCTGAATGCAATACTGCATTACAATGAGTGTAGTCATTCATGATCCAATGACCTGACAAGGAAATGAATGATTCATTTGAAGAAGAGCAGGTCCAAATATCGGAAGTGAAGCTAATGTATTTCCCTTCTTTCAATTTATTCATAAATTTCTTTGAGTTCTTCATAGATTTTGGGTATGACTTTTTCTGAAAAATATGTTCGATTTGGTAGCAAATACCTTGGCTGTACGTGGGCCATCAGTCCTATAAAGCCATCTTGTTCAACTAAACTAAAAGGATGGTTGTCCAATGCCATCATTAATCCTATCTTTTTATGTAAAGCTTGAGCTTTTGAGTCATTTATATCCCATATTTTCTTAAAGGAAAAACTTTCTTCTAACGTGAGTTGCTTTTCCATGGCAACTAATTTTTTCTCCTTCGGAGCCATTGAGGTGGTCGCTATAGGTTGATTTTGATTTTCAGATGATTTGTTAAGTTGAGACACTTCTTTATATTCTTTTGAATGCAGCATCTTTGCATGATTGTGCAAAGGTTTTGTGCTATAGCACCTAGCACCCAATTTCTCTGATCCCCTTTTAATCTGTTTGGAACATAGGGAGCAAATAGCTATCGTTGGATTAGTCTCATGTATTGTAAATATTTTCCAAATAAAACTAGCCATTTTAGGGGGTAAATAATGTTAAAATATTGCTGTAAGCCTGTAACTAATACTAACTAGCTATATGATTTAGGCAATGAAACAATCCTGAAAAGGATAAAATATAGATAATTAGTAAAGTTATTGAAAGATAGCTATAATTTACATCAAATAGTGATTAAAATTTGATAGTATAGTCAATTAGTCAAGTAATAGCTAAATAATAATATATAAAAAATTATGAATTATTTGGATGATATTATCCGGTATCCGGCCAGATTTTTTTTTTGATTATCCGGCTATCCGGTATCTGGCCGGATAGTAAAAAATACTATCCGGCACACCCCTAATTATTACAAGCAGTAAAATTAAGTTAATTGCTCTAGTTAAATTTTCTGAAAATAAAAGATCATGATCTATAAAATAGGCCTGAACATTAATGATTAAACATCACGTTTTACATAAGAATATACAAAGCAAAATGAGCTACCCAGAGCCCTTCGAGTCGCTGGTTGTTTTGACAGACATATTAAATTTCTTGTATGTTTTAGACTTATTTACATATTATTACCATTGTAAATCAACTTAAGTAATAAAATGGAAGTAAAATTACAATTCAATGTCATAAATAGAAATTTACAAATTTACAAATTTTGCAAAAATTTGAGATTTTTCACAAAAAAGCACTTTTCTTTGAATCACCAAAACTATATGAAGGAGTTGAGTTGAGATCTATTCCTTAATATGTTTTTTTTACACATATGTATCTTTCTTTACTAGAAGTATCAACTCCCTGACGAATTTCGGACACCTTTATATTAAGCCCCAAAGTTGATGTTAATTTTGCAAATTTTGTGAAAATATAACTTGGAAATTTTTAAAAATAGAAATAAATCCTTTTTTGGTTATTTTTTATTTCACTCATAAATTCACAACCCATAGAGACTATTAGGAGTATTAAAACAGCTGTGATTGATGTAGAACTAAAACTTTTGAAAATGGTAAAACGTAAAAGTGGGAGGAATTGATGCAAGCTTCAAAATGGAGCCATATTTAAGCCCTTGTAACTTAGAAACTATTTGTTCCACAGCCTTCTTGCTTGCAAAATTGAAAAGCCCACCAGAAGTTGTATTGGCATGACAAATTTGAAGCTTCTACTCCTATTAGAAGACACTTTTCAAGGCCTCTTAAAATGAAGGAATTGGCCGATCAAGCCCAACATGGGCATTTTTTGTTGAAGGTGGGGGCCATTTAAGCGACCATAAAATTAAAAGTTTTTGACTGAGGAAGCTAAAATTTTAGATTTAAGCTATTGAATGGTGTATGAATCAACCCTGAAAATTTGAAGAAAATCGGAGATGGTCACCCGACCACCCCTGTACCAATTGAGCTGGAATGACCCACTAGGGAAAATAGTCTGCAACACTGAAACCAGAAACTGCATGATTAATAACTGCAAAACATGTCCTGGTTTAAATGAATTATGGGATTGGCTTACCATTTTTTAAAACAATGATTATGACATGGATGATGAGGTTTCCTTTAAGCAGTGGCTTCATACAGACCATACCCAACTGGTCACAATGACAAAAAGTGTTTCGAATGTAGTAGAAGACATATGTGAAAGTGCAAAAAAGTTGAAAGTACACCATTTCATAGCAAAAGCCCAATCAAAATATTTGTCCAACTGTAAAGAAAACCTCAATGATTCTACAACATTAGTGCTTGTTGACTTCTCTGAAAACTAGTTTTATAATTTAATTCAGGATGCCGTACAAGGGCATCACTGGGACAATACCCAGGCTACCTTGCATCCGGTAGTCTGCTATCAAAAAGTTGATGGTGAACTAAAAGTTACAAATTTTTGTGTAATATCAGATTCACTTACACACAACACAACTGCAGTTCATTCTTTTTTATGTGAAGCCTTGAAATTACTTAAAAGTCAAAATCCTAAACTAAAACATATTTGTTACTTTAGCAATGGCGCAGCAAGTCAATATAAAAACTATAAAAACATCATTAATTCAGTGTTACATGAAAAAGATTTCCAACTAACATGTGAATGGAACTTTTTTGCCACCTCTCACGGAAAGAGCCTGTGTGATGGTGTTGGTGTTGGTGGTACCGTCAAAAGGTTAGTTGCCCGGGCAAGTCTACAAGCAACAAGTAAAGGTCACATCACCAATCCAAAAGAGATGTTTGATTGGTGCAAATCTAATATTAATGGTATACAATTTCTGTACACTGATTCAGCTAAAATTGAGGAAAATGCTAATTTATTTGAGTTAGAAAAAAGGTATTCCTTAATTAAGACAATCCCAGGAACCCGTTCATATCACTGCTTTAGACCTTCATCAACAGGCATTAAACTGTACAAAATTTCTAGTGATGAAAATTTCTTTAATGTACAACTTTCCTTCCTCAATGCTACACAAGAACATGTGGCTTACCAATATAAACCTGGTACATATGTGGCCTGTTTCTATGAAGGTGACTGGTTTGTTGGAAACATAGTTGAAGTGTGTGATACTGAGAAGGATCTATTAGTAAATTTCATGAAAAAGAATCCTTTTAAATGGCCTGAACAAGAGGACGTTTGCTGGATTCCATTCCAACATGTTTTGTGTTCAATTGAACCACCTACAGTTGCTGGGAAAATGGGGAGACAGTACAAGTTATCAAACGATTGTTTATCTAAAATTGAGGAGTATTTTAAAAAAAGCCTAAGTAACTACAGACCTGTATCAAGCTGAATAATAAATTGCCAATTTATGGCTGTGAGGCCATGGAGTGTTGAAGACAATCAGACTTAAAGCCTGAGTACAATAATAAATTCCTGAGTCAGTGTTTAAACATAAGAGTTATTAGCTATATATAAGTTTACATACGAATTTACATAAAACAACACACATTAAAAAAAGAATATGAACTTATAGCCAATAATTCACATGCTTAAAAACTCAGGAATTCATTATTATATATAGCTAAGTACTGTACACTTGTATTAAGGGAAGTAATACAACAAAGCTACTTAAATTTAAGGTTTTGTACTGAAAATGGTGGTTACTGCTAGTTTATCTGTACTAACTGCATAATTTAAATTACTAGGAAGTGCTTAAAGAGCAGTACAACACGGTTATACATGATTTACTTAGGTCAGTGATGGCGAACCTTTTTATCCAAGTGTGCCAAAATTCGTGTTTTTTAAATAATGATATTGTTAGCGTGTCACTTTAGGCCTGTTCAAAAATCAACTTTTTCTTATTTTCATAGGTTTCTGTACATTTTCCCATGCTTTTTGACCTGAAAAAGCCGAAAATCACAACTGTTTTGACCTAGGATGTTGGGAAGCATTGCCGCATGGAGCTTTAAATTTTCTTCCTTGAAATCGGCCAAAGCGCCAATTCCGGGGTCCCTTGAATTATGTTTTGCACTTTAACTTTTGATCTAAACAAGATAGAGCAACAAATTAGGTATCAAATGAAAGAGCATAAAATTAATAAATAATAATAATATAATAATAATAATAAATAAATAATAATTAATAATAATAATAATAATAATAATCTATCATTTTTCAGGAAACAACAGAAACTCAATCAGAATCTAGAAAACCATCTACAAGTTACAACTTCACAATGGCATTAAGCAAGGAGCTGAGGGAGCTCCGTGGGCGCACAGTTGATATCTCAGAACCTCCACGTACTGTCCACAGGCAGGTGTCAACTGGGCCATCTACCAGATCTCTCACTGAAACTTTCCTGGTTGGATACCCTTCAGCTTTTATCAGTGGTTCCCAGCTTCCCACCAACAGACAGGCGTTCCAGTATTTCCTTAATCTTCAGAATTTACCGGAAAATGCAGGGAGGCCCATGGTTCAAGACCTTGCATATGAAACAGTTGAATCTATCATCCCATTCTGGCAGATGGCTAGGATCAAGACAATGACCAAGTACAACGCAATGAAGCTCTTCATGAAACTACATGAGAAACATCGTGCTCTGGTGAAAAGCAAAGGAAGAGCAAGTAACCCTGGAGGAAAAAGAGGAGCATTTGTGCTGGAATTAGACAGCCTGTTCGATATAGGAGCTCCAGATGCAATCCAGGAAATACAGAACAACAGACTGTTATCCAGAGAGAAGAAAGATGAGGATATCAGGTTCTACGAAGACCAAAAGACTGAGAGGAAAGGTCATATGTCTGGTCATGACAAGATTTTTGAGACAAGATCCCTGCAGCAAGCAGCGAGGAATGAAAGACTGCAGCATAGACAAGAACAAGGTAAAACTAATTACTTTGAACGTCACAAAAAGTTTTAAGTTTTACTCCATTGCGATAGTTAGCATGTACTTAACAATTACTGTCTTAACATGTTGTACTATTTTACAGCTGCAGCAGAACAAGAGGCAGTTGTTCATGTGGATGACATTACCTGGGGTGACTCAGAGGAGCTGCCAAACTGCTAGAGAAAATTCTGTACAAAAAGGTGTTTTATCTGGCCTGTCGACATCACATCCTGGAAATCCTAGTAGGAGCAGTTTGGGAGAAGCTGTTTGGGAAAGTGAAGGGGCCAGATAATCCCTGGTTTGAGCATCTGAAGGATGTTTGGACGGACTTGTCCAAGGAAAACCCATAGATGCTGGCTATCAACAGCAAATGGCTGAAGGAAAAGAAGAAGAACAGTGAAGAAATACTCCAAGACATTCTAACAGCAGAAAGGCTTCCAAGAGCCGACTACAGGGAAATGGCTGAACTGACAGTCATTGTTCTTGGAGGAACGCCTCCTCGAGGTATTCACTGGAGTCGACCAGGCGCCATTCATCAGGCCAGATGGATGGCCAGAAACCTGTACTCCATGAAAATGCTGATGTTTGCAGATCAACTTGAGTACGACGAAGACACTGTATCAAAGCTGGAAAGACTCAACACCTTCCTTGCGCTGTTCTACACTCCTGTATGGATGATGTCAATGTCTGCTGCAGATGCTCCCGTGAATGATCTAAGTCTAATCCAGGACATGTTGAAGTACAAGAAAACTGACCCAGAGCTTGCTGATGCAGTACTTAATAAGATGGAAAACCACAAATGGTACCTGACGCAGGAAGTCGTGCCATTTGCCCTGTTCAGCAGTAGATTGAGTGACACATTGAAGCACGACATTGCTGCCCAGTTACATGCCACTGAGAAGCCAGACAGCTTCAGAACAGGAAAGCCTCTATTCCAGAGAGTCACAGCTAAGACCACCCTGGTTGATCTCATTGGCCCAGAATCACATTTCCTGCTGGACACACTGAACATTGGATCCGAGTGGCTTCTGGAACCTGTCACGTCTTGGCCACAGAATGAGGACTACAGAAAAGCGTTGGACTATGTTAAGAATCTGAAAGCGGTGAATGACATTGCTGAACGTGGTGTCAAGATGATGAGCGACTTTGCAAATGTCATAACAACAGATGCCAAGCAAAGGGACTATCTCCTTCAAGCTGTGGAGTTCAACAGACGCCGCTTTGACAGCTTCAAGAAACAAACTCTCAACAACTGACTGTGTAAATGTCATTATGAAATTAATCATCATGTAATGCTTTCACTTCTTGATCGATTAGACTTGTGACAAAATGTTAATCTCAAATTTGTGTCATGAATAAGGCGCCTTGTCTGCCTTGAGTGTGAGAAAACGAATTTTGTGATATTTCTGAAATCTTTGTATGTACCAATGTGCCATTTCTTGTTCCAAGACTATCATAATTGTATAAGATAGAAAGAGGGTTAAAAACACTAATTTGGTGCCTATTTTGTTGCTCTATCTTGTTTAGATAAAAAGTTATAGTGCAAAACATGATTCAAGGGACCCTGGAACTGGTGCTTTTGGCCGATTTCAAGGCAGAAAACTTAAAGCTCCATGCGGCAATGCTTCCCTACAACCTAGGTCAAAATGGTTGTGATTTTCGGCCTTTTCAGGTTAAAAAGCATGGGAAAAAGTACAGAAACCTATGAAAATAAGAAAAAGTTGATTTTTGAACAGGGCTAGTGTCACTTGCATACATGCATTTTAAATTTAACTACAAAATCATAGATAGCTGACTTATTAATCAAAAGTACTAGGGCATAGACGATTTATTGCAGTTTTTCATCAGAATACCAAACATTTTCAACATCCATCGCGTGTCACTGCTGACACGCGTGTCATAGGTTCGCCATCACTGACTTAGGTAGATCCAAGTATTGAGCCTACAAGCTGGTCCATCTGTTGTGTTAACTGCAAATGTAGTAATAATCTAGGTATATATTATGTCTTTTTTATGAGTAAAACTTATTTAGATAATTTAACATTTGTGAATTAACTTACCAAGTAATAAAATGGAAGTAAAATTACAATTCAATATTGTAAAAAGAAATTTAAACATTTCAAAATTTTGAAAAAAATTCAGAATTTTTCACAAAAAATACTTTTCTTTGAATAGCCAAAACTATATGAGGGGCATTCCAGGACAGATCACCTGAACTAGGAACCTTGATATCTCAGATTTTGATGAAATTTGGTGGAGTGGTAGCCCCCACCAAGTTATGCAAAACTGCAATTTTTTTTTGTTCTGTGACCACTAGGTGGCAATGTACAGGCACATGATGAATCAAGTTCTCAAAGCCAAAACCACACAAACAGCACGTCATAATTCTATCACAAACACCACTAAACTGAATCCAATAAGAAAAAAAAATAGCCAGAACAGAAACCAACAAACTAATTAAGTCGCAGAGTAACATGACATCATACCACCCCCAACTACAAATACACTATATATATTATATATATTATATATATATATATATATATATATATATTTATTATTATTATTATTATTTTCTACAATAGTTTGCACATAAAATGAGTGACAAATTTGAATAAAGCGACTAAAACTATGGTATTATTATAGTATTACACCACCAGAAAAGTTTCTCATCATAAAAACAGACTGGGTATAAAAATGAATAATTACCTAGTTCCCAACAATGGTAAATTCACAGTGTACTGCTTCATCTAAATTCTCTGGTATCTGAAACCTCTTAGTAGTTATTGCAACATGATTACTATTCTCTCCAACCCTACTTCTTGATTGACCTTTGATTTCGTACCAATCATCATGCCTAACTTTACTTGGACCTACATCCCTAATCACTAACACTTGGCTAAGGCTTAACTTTACTTAGGCCAACATCCCCGTCACTAACAAGAAATTTTTATAGTGGGCACACTAGGAGGGGTCTCAAATATGAAATGTGTAGTTGCTTTATAATATTGGGTGATTTGTATTCAATATGTCTCTGCATGAGATTGAGTCTAGCATTTGCTTTATTTCCGATTTCCATACAGTGATTTGAGGGTTTAAGTTCATTTGTCACAGTGACACCCAAGTCTTTCTCATCATCATCATTTTTAATCCAAATTCCATTCATATTGTATTCAAATTCTAGATTTTTTGGCCCAATATGCATAACCTTGCACTTATCAACATTAAATCTCATTTCCCACTTATCTGCCCAGGCTGTTACTCTGTCTAAGTCATTTTGTATTGTCATTGTTCCTGCTACTGACTTAACATTATGGACTCCGCTCAATACAGGTCTCCAAGTAGACTTATTTCCATTTAGATGAACTCTGTTTTCTGTTTCTCAGCCATTCTTCTATCCAGTCAGCTATATGACCTCTTATACCATGGGCTCTAACTTTTACCAACAATCTTGCATGAGGAACAGTATCAAATGCCCTTGCAAAATCTAAGTATACTATATCTACTGGCTCTTTATTGTCCAAATGCAATAGGACTCCATCATAAAATTCAATCAAGTTGGTTAGACAGGACCTTCCATTTCGAAAGCCATGCTGGCTATCATTTATAAGGTTGCACTCTTCAAGGAACTCAGTAACTTTACCTCTAATGATACTTTCGAGTAATTTGCAAATAATGGAGGTGAGGCTGATTGGTCTGTAGTTTTTTGCCAATTTTCTATTTCCTTTTTTAAAGATTGGAGCCACATTTGTTTTCTTCCAATTCTCTGGAATTTCAGTACATATCAATGATTTATTAAAAATAATTTCTAATGCCTGTGCTATATTCTTTTTGGCAGTTTTTATGACTATTGGATGAATTTCATCTGGCCCTAGAGATTTTTCAATTTTTAATTTATGTAGTACTTTTAGGATATCTAGTTTCGTTACCCTTAATTCATTTATTTCTCTATCTTGTCCTGGTAGTATAAGATCAGGAATATTATTTAAATTTTCATTTGTAAATACTGATGAGAAGTATTTGTTTAGTTCTTCAGTTATTTCAAGATCATCTATAGTTTTATCATCTATATGGAGGGGGCCAATTTTCTTTTTCACTCTACTTTTCAAATTGAAGTGACTGAAAAACTTCTTAGGATTGTTTTTTGAATTCTTGGCTAGGCTTTTTTCCAGGTCTCATTTGCTATCTCTGATTGCTTTCTTGCAAATGCTTCTTTTACTTTTATATATTTCGGAGTCTGTGCCATTTTTAGTTCTTTTGAATTTATGAAATGCTTTTGTTTTTTCTCTGATTGCCCTTTTTATATTGCAGTTTATCCAAGGTTGTTTCTTATTTTTTCCAGTTCTGATTTTACACTGTGGGATATGCTTCCTTTGTATGTTCATTATTATACTTTTAAATTTTTCCCACATACTAGTTACTGTCTGTTCAGGCTGTAGAATATCTGTCCAATTTATTACACACAGATCATTTACTAGTCCATTTATATTTCCTCTTTTAAAATCTGGGATTTCTACTTTATTTTCACTAGGTCTTGAATTACAAACAATATTAAACCGAAGGATACAAGGATCACCTGAACCTAGTGTTTCTGAAACTGATATCCTGGAAGGTATCTGGATTATTTGTTAGAATTAAATCTAGGCTTTTTTCCAGGTCTCATTTGCTATCTCTGATTGCTTTCTTGCAAATGCTTCTTTTACTTTTATATATTTCGGAGTCTGTGCCATTTTTAGTTCTTTTGAATTTATGAAATGCTTTTGTTTTTTCTCTGATTGCCCTTTTTATATTGCAGTTCATCCAAGGTTGTTTCTTATTTTTTCCAGTTCTGACTTTACACTGTGGGATATGCTTCCTTTGTATGTTCATTATTATACTTTAAAATTTTTCCCACATACTAGTTACTGTCTGTTCAGGCTGTAGAATATCTGTCCAATTTATTACACACAGATCATTTACTAGTCCATTTATATTTCCTCTTTTAAAATCTGGGATTTCTACTTTATTTTCACTAGGTCTTGAATTACAAACAATATTAAACCGAAGGATACAAGGATCACCTGAACCTAGTGTTTCTGAAACTGAGATATCCTGGAAGGTATCTGGATTATTTGTTAGAATTAAATCTAGAAGGGCATCAGCCGTGGTTGGCTCCTTTACTAACTGGGTTAAACCATTCTCAATTATACAGTCTAAGAATCTCTCATTACTTTCTGGTGTTTGTAATATTTCCCAGTCTATATGCCTATAATTAAAATCTCCAATAATAATATTGCTTGTCATTGCTTTATTTATTTCATCAATAAGTTTATTTTCTACATACTTATTTTCTTCTCTACTTTTGGGGATTCCTCCAACTGAACATCCCTCAGGTGGTCAATAGATAACCCACTATCCTGATTTTCCTGGCATTTTTATGCCCAATATCTATCCATACAGATTCAACTATGTCTTCTTTAATGGAGGTAACTTCAACTAGATTCAGATTTGTCTTGGCATAAATAAATACCCCACCACCCTCTGAATATTTACGTTCATAATAAAAAAGTTCATAGCCATCAATTTCATAAGTAATGGTATGATCTCTTTCACTAAATGGACTATTTGGTATCATACTGAATTTTGTCCAAGTTTCAGTGACAATCATAACATCAGGATTTTCAATACCTATGTATGCCTTGAATTCATTTATTTTATCTCAGATACTTCTTGCATTTACATAGAAAAATGACAAACAACCCTTGGAATATTTTACTTGTAATTTAGTCTGGTTCTTGTTCTGTAATGGTATATTATTTGCATCTCTTTTACTTTCTTTGTTGACCTTTTTCTTTTGAGTTTTAATTATATTTTTTATTAGTTTATGGTTATCAAGAGTATTGGTATTTGTACTAATTTGGCCTATTTCTTTGGTTTTTAGTCAATTATATGATACAATCTTTGATAGTAAATCAGTCCCTTTACTATTAAGGTGAATTCCATCTCTGTTATAGAACTCTTTTTTTGTAAAATTTATTCCACAGTTCAATATATATAATTTCCATGCTCTGACATAGTGTCTTAAGCCTACTATTTATATATATAGTTTGTGAGTACCACTTATTATTCTCATGTATCCTGGGAATTATACCTGTGATAGATGTTTTAAGGTTAGGTCTCCATTCCTTTAACTTCGTTAATAGCTGTTTATATGACTCCATGATTTCTTCAGAGTGCTTACCCTTTATATCATTTCCACCTATGTGTATAACCATATTCTTTGGTACAGTTAGGTCAATACCAGATCCTTTTTCTATAATTTTATTACTAATTCTATATCCCTGCACCCGGATAACAGTAAGCTATGCTACCTCTAGGTAATTCAGATCCTAGGCCCCTCACTTGAGAGTCACCTATAACGGATGCTGGTTCAAACACACCTATAGCTTTAGAGTGCCTAGGTTTATATGAGTCTGGATTATTATTGCTAAAATTGTTTTATAGGCCTATTTTCTTCAGCTTTCTCATCTTGATCCTGGACCAGCGAGAAAGCATAAAACTGATTGGTTAGTTCTATAAGGACACTTTTCCTTGGCTCTTGAATTCTAGCTTTCCAGGTTTTCCTAGGTTTAGTCCACTCATCATTTTCAGAAATTGTCTGATGATATCTAGGCCTGGGCTCACTATGAGGTATAGGGACATTTAAGTTTACTTGAACTGCTACTTCACTAGATTTAGGCTCAACTTTAGGCTTTGGCAAGGGCCTAAGATTAGCAATGAAATTCTCAACTTCTATGCTACAGTTATTGCAAAACCACATTATTTTTATATTTTGTGTAACTGCAGTATCCAGGCCAGTTAATATTCGTCTTTGAACCCGCTCATGCATGGTTAAAACAGTACAATATATTGAATTGCCATTCAAAACTGACTAAGAAAATATATATCTTATCTTGTGCAGATTTGTATAAAATGTATTTTTTTATTAAAATATATTTCCTATTTTTGGTGTTTTTTCAATATATATATATATATCGACTATTTGGTGAATATTTCCTATTTTTGGTGATTCTGGCTACCTCTGCCTAATTCAATTTGTCCTGTTTTACAAGTAAATCATTTTTAGCAATTCTTTGTCTGTTCAGTTCATTTTTTTTGTGACAATATGACGTGTCAGTTATGCATATTTGATTTTGAAGACGTGATCTGCCATATTGCCCTCAATGAAGACAAGAGTTTAGACCTTTTTTTAAATCACAGAATAATTAAGACATCCGTGACCTGCCCTAAATGCAATAGTGCTTGTATTTTAAAAGACCAGAATGTCTTTAGGTGCCATAAAAAAAATCCTAAAAATAAACGTGTGTCATTTCAGTTTAAGGGCACGCGAAATTTAGCGGACTAGCCAGGCAAGGTAGGCACATATTACATTATCATTTGTATAATTTAGGTCTCAGGGGTACTGGGGTGGAGCCCACATAAAGATCACAAATTGATCAGTCCTAATGTTTTGCGGACAGTTCAGTACGTGACACCAATTAGGTCAACTGTACACCCTTGATGATTGGTTAGGTTAAGTCATGATAGTTTCATTAGTTTAAACAAAAATGATGAGTGCAAACTTTTCTGGTTAATTTTTGAAGTGTTTTGTACGAAACTGCCATCCGTTTCGTGCAAATGCGTAGTTTTCAAGATGATGATATCTCGAAAACTACGCATTTGCACAGGAAATGGATGGCAGATTCGTGCAAAACACCTCAAAATTGACCAGAAAAATTTGTTCTCATCATAAAAACAGATGGTGTGAAAACGAATAATTACCACCAGGCCTTTATAGATATCATTGGGCAACTTAATACAACTGGCATAGTACCAGTCATCACATTTATCACAAGCTACTGCTCTATCGTTGTTTGTCACTTCTACTTTACAAATCTTCCAATCACTGTCGTGCGCCATTTTCTAAAAATGGGATATCACTCGCACTTTAAGAAACCACATAGAGACTTAGACAGAGTAACAGCCTAGGCAGATAAGTGGGAGATGAAATTTAATGTTGATAAGTACAAGGTTATGCATATTGGGCCAAAAAATCGAGTTTGAATAAAATATGAATGAAATTTTGATTAAAAATGAGAGAGAGAGACTTCGGTGTCACTGTGACTAATGAACTTAAACCCTCAAATCACTGTATGGTAATCAGAAATAAAGCAAATGCTAGACTCAATCTCATGCACACACACTGAATACAAATCACCCAATATTTTAAAGCAACCTTACATTTCATATATGAGACCCCTCCTCAAATACTGTATTCAATTTAATAGTCCCTATTTGATACAAGGAATTGAAAAACTGGAAAAAGTACAGAAACAAGCAACAAGAATGATCCCATCTCTAAGACAATCGACATATAAGGAAAGACTGGTGTATCTAAGCATGTTCTCATTAAAAAAGAGGAGGTTAAGGGGTGATATGATAGGTGTATAAAATGATAAAAGGGTTGGATAAGATAGATTTTGAGTCTCTTTTCATTAAAGATCACAATAACCAGACTAGAGGTCATAGTATGAAATTATTTAAGCCAAGATGTAGAACAAATTTAAGAAAACAGTTTTACAAATAGAGTAATTAAGTTTTGGAACAGTCTGACAGAAGTGGTGATTTCAGATACAAGTGATTCTTTCAAAAGAAGGTTGGGTAGTTTGATGTCTGCAAGGAACATATGGTGATAGTGTTTAAGCCCATTTTTATTGCATGAATGGTACTAGTTTATTTCATATATATTATGTGTATTAAGGTGATAGATCCCACAGCTCAGCACAAGTGTTGTGGGATATAGGGAGGCAGTATCTTGGGTTAGGGGATACTCTCTGTCTTTACACATCCCATTTAAAGAGATTCCTCTGCTGAGCAGTGCCCCCCATAGTACTGCGAGGTATTGAAAAACTCATGATCTTCACTTGCCCCACAAACACTTTTAAATAGGAGACCCAAAATGGGTGCACACACATTTCTACATTACTATACAGTCTTTACAGCCACACCTACACTTTTCCTCCTAAGTATATATATTGTAATGTATATGGTTATAAATTGTGACTTGGTCCGCAATTGATATGGACCGTGACTTATTTTTGGTTGGCAAGGTACTGGTATTGATGTGTACTGTAATGAAACTGACTGGATTCTTTGGATCTGATATATTTGCATGTCAGTTATAAATAGATATAGAGTAGGGTGTCTCAAATATACGAATGGAGGATTTCGGGTCAGGGCGACGCTTGCCCGTATTACACCTTTATAAAGGATTGTTATCACAAAATTTGACAGCTGTAGGAGGATTTTTAGGGGTCACTCAAGTTCGCCACTTCTGTTTCACTTATACAAGATTTTCTTCTCTTTCGCAGGTGATGGTTACTAGAGCAGGAAACCAGTTGTGTTTGCTGGACAAGGCCCCAATTGCAGCGATTGTTTGTCCACAACTTCCATCGAAGGAGCAATGCCTGCTCCTTTACTTCCACCACCACTTAGACCAAGAGGGAAGGAAGACCAAATCGGAGAGCATTCGCCTGGTGGTGGAAACCATCTGGCCCATCTGGGAGAAGGCCAACATACCAACTACCACCAAGAAGTATGCAGGGGAGAAGCTGGCGAAGTTGATCGATACCTACGACGCACTCAAGAAGAACAGGACAAAGCCGCAAGAGGGTTACCGGTACAAGGAGGGGATGTTCAAGTCGGATTTGGAAGACGTGTTTGACGTGGCTCACTCCTCCGCGCTATCCTCCTCCAAGGTCCCTCAGGAGGACAAGGATTTTCTCACCTCGCAGAGGGAAGACAGGATGTCATCAAGTCTTGCGGGGGTGGACCAGAAGACAGCGAAGAAGAAAGCTGTGAAGCGGAAGAGGGATCTTGCAGCCACGGCTAGGAAGAGTAAATGGGATGCTGGGGTGACACAGCTCATGGAGGTAGCGATCTCGGAGGTGGATGGTAGCAGCACTGAAATGAACACCGAAGATGAGGATGATGACGATGAGACGTACCAAGCGCCCAGAACCAGCAAGGCCCAGACTCAAAAGAAAAGGCGAATGAATGCCCTCACGGACCCGAATCTCATCGCTGCTTGGGATCGCAACAACATGTCCGTGAGACAAGCAACGTCGTCCTTTGCAGCAGCAGCTCAGAGTTTGGGTCATGACCTGGATGACCTGGTAATCTCACCAGCAACTGTTCATCGAACACGGAACAAGATCCGAAAGGAGATGGGAGAAGAGTTGACCCGAAAGTTCGAAGCTTCTGGTCCTTTCGTCTTGCACTGGGATGGGAAACTGTTGGAAGATATCGCCAAGGAGAAGGAGGTTGACCGGATTGCTGTTGTGGTGACAGGCGATGGAGTCGAGGAGCTTCTTGGTATACCCGTTGCGGTGGATGGCACTGGAAAAGAACAGGCTGTAGCCATACTCCAGGAAGTCCAGGCTTTTGGCATTTTGGAGCAAATCATTGGACTGGGATTCGACACCACAGCTGTGAACGCTGGGATGATCCAAGGTGCTTGCGTTCGCATTGAGCAGGAGTTTGGCCGTCCCATGTTGTGGTTGGCTTGCCGTCACCACGTCTTGGAGATTTACTCAAGGATGTCTTCGTGCGATGTCTGGGTCCATCCTCTTCCCCTGACATTCTCCTCTTCAAAAGATTTCAACAGCAGTGGGCCTCCATTGACAAAGGGTCATTCTTGTCCATCGGTGACGAAAGCAATCCCACAACAACTGACAACTGGGCAAATCAAGCGTCTTCCATGAAGAAATACCTGCAGCAGACGCTTTCCCACGGCACACATCCCCGAGAAGACTACCGTGAACTCCTCATCCTTTCCTACCGCTTCCTTGGCAGTCAGGTCCAGGGGGGATTTCGTCAGCCTGGGGCCTATCACCACGCCAGATGGATGGCCAAAGCCATCTATGCCCTCAAGATTTTCATGTTCCGTCACCAACTGGACCTGACAGCCAGGGAAGAAGGAGGACTTCGGCGGCTGTGTTTGTTCATCTCCCTCGCGTACATGAAGCAGTGGAATGAGGCAATGGTCTCGAATCGAGCTCCACTGAACGACCTAGAGTTCCTTCGCCTGCTCGAGGCATACCCTGACAAGGAAGTCAGCCACACGGCATTCATGGCCTTGAAAAGGCACCTGTGGTACCTCTCAGAGGATCTCGTGGGGCTTGGTTTCTTTGACGACCGCATTCCAAAGGACACGAAGCTAAAGATGGTCCAACGACTTCAATCCCCCGCCACGAAGAAAGGACTCAAGCGGATCGATCCGAAGAACTTCAATCCACAGCAATCCATCGAGCTCTTCGTCACCCGGAGAACAAAAGAAGTCTTCTTCCACGCGATCCTTCCAGAATCTGAGTCTCCCACCTTCCTCATGAAAGATCCAGAGGATTGGATCAATGACCAGGATTGGATCATGGCGCAAAAGAGGGTGAAAGCCCTGAAGGTGGTCAATGACGCCGCTGAGCGTGGTATCGCTTTGATGAAAAGATTCAATTCCACCATCACGCGTGATGAGAAGCAGAAGCAATTCGTCCTCAAGGTGGTTCGGGCTCACCAGAAGTTGATCCCCATCAAGACGAAGGAGAGCTTGAAGAGTAAAATCAAGTAGTGTAGGACAGATTGATGATGAAAACAATCTATTATACGTGCTTATTTCAATTAATGAAAGGTGCATTTCATTTATTTTCATTTTTGTTCAGAAATAAAGAGAATAAGAGAATGATAGAAATTTCTTTTTTTTCCTAAATAGATACAAGAAAGTGTTAAACTTGAGAGACCTCTAAATACTGTTCGATTCCCATCATTTTTCGATTTTTAGAACCTCTATGCCTATTGAAATCGGGGCAGCATTCGCGAGCAAGAGAAAATCGAAAAAAAAAAATTCTATGTATTAATGAGACACCCTAATAAAGAGTGTAACATATTTGTGGATAGTAGCCTATTATATGACTGATCCTCTGAATCCAGAGATTCTATCTTTAGTTTTAAATTGATAATTAATTAGTTTTAAATTGATACTAATTAGTTTTGTAAAAATTGGTTGTTGCCAATGTACAGGCAGTTTTTACATAGTGGAGCCACCTCGATGGGCCAGTGGCCCCTAGTGTGACCACTATAAAAATTTTGGTTATTATTCGTTTTTTGACCCAGTCACACCCAGCTATAACAGTAATATATATTGAATAACCAATCAAAACTGAATAAGAAAATATATATATTATCATGTGCAAATTTGTATAAAATGTGTTTTTTTATTAAAATATATTTCCTATTTTTGGTGTTTTTTCAATATATATATATATTGACTATTTGGTGAATATTTCGGTACTTTTGCATTATCCTCCCAACACTAATTTCTTTTTATAATGGAAGGAAAATGCATCGTAAATTAGAAGGGTTCACAAATTCTGAAATAAAAAAAAGAAAATGATATAAGTGTTAGGAGCAAAATATTCTGAAATTACATCATTAGTTATATGAATAAATATTCTTAACCTAACCTAACTTGAAGCCAGCTAACGCCTGCGGCGGGCTGTTTTTACCATACCGTAACGTAACGTAACCTAATACCAACACTAATTTCTTTTTCTAATGGAAGGAAAATAAAGTACCATAACCAAAACCAAACCAACATTATATAAAAAAATTAGTGTTGGGAGGATAATGCAAAAGAACTAATATTTCTTATTTTTGGTGATTCTGGCTACTTCTGCGTAATACAATTTGTCCTGTTTTACAAATAAATCATTTTTAGCAATTGTTTGTGACAAAGTATGATGTGTCAGTTATGCATATTTGATTTGGTAATTTTTTACTATCGCTCCGGTCTCTTCAATTCCCATAATTTATAGATCAATGGATTCGTTATTACACCAGGAATGCGATTTGGATAGTCTCAAGTGAGGGAACTGGCCCAAAACTAAGTTAGGACACGAAGTTTGTTTTGGGGTATAAGTGTGAAAAAATACCCTAAAATGCGGGTAATTCCTTCAGTAGAGACTACCTAGGGCGCATTCGCGATGTAAAAATGAATCCATTGATATATAAATTATGGAAATTGTAGAAACAGCCAACATGAGTGACCTAAAAGGTATATATATACATTTATATATATGTAGTAAAACGAACACTGTATATATTCACTGGGATCTTTTCCGTTTGACTGCCGCCATTGAAACATAATTAAACTCCAGCCTTCTTTAGTTAGCTTTATAAGGCTAACTAACAAAAATATCACAACCTAACCTAACCAATCGTCAAGGTCGTACAGTTGACCTAACGATTGGTTAGGTTAGGTCGTGATATTTTCGTTAGTTAGCCTTATAAGGCTAAGTAAAGAAGGCTGGGGGCACTCACCTCTTATGTTTCAATGGCGGCAGTCAAACGGAAAAGATCCATTCACTGTATATATTATATATACCGTAAAACTAAACACTACTAACCTAACCTACCTAACCTTGCGTGTTCCCCTTCTCCGTTTCTTATCACGCACACGACCTATGGCAACGAAATGCTTTTCTGTTTTTATCGAACACACACTTATTACCACAAACAATATCTTCCTTGTTTTTCTTAGGGCAAATAAATTCTTTTAGCAATACACCAAGTTCTACATAAAAATTAAATGCAGCCTCTTCATCATCAAAAAATTTGCATGAAGTTAAACACACTGAATAATTACAACCATCGCAAACCAACGCCATCGTGACACTAAAATCTTATGAGTTCAGGTCAAACCACCCAATTTTGTTAGCGGTACCTTCCTAACCTTTGTGGGATCAGCCATTTTATCACTCCCAAAAACATGATCCGCGATTTTATCGCTCAAAAAAAAATTTATTAACATTAATTTTATAGCTTTAATCGGCATTTGCCTTCATATTGTACTTAATAAAAGTTGTTTAAAAAAATGTAAAGAGTCTTATGGTAAACTTTATTTTCAGTTTCCAGAGACCGGACTGATAGTAAAAAATTACCTTTGATTTTGAAGACATGATCCGCCATATTGCCCTCTATGAAGACAAGAGTTTAGACCTTTTTTTCAATCACAGAATAATTAAGACATCCGTGACCTGCCCTAAATGCAAGAGTGCTTATATTTTAAGAAGAGACCAGAAGGTCTTTAGGTGCCGTAAAAAAAATCCTAAAAATAAACATGTCTCATTTCAGTTTAAGGGCAGGCGAAATTTAGCAGACTACCCATGCAAGGTTGGCACGTTATTACATTATCATTTGTATAATTTAGGTCTCATGGGTGGGGGCAGAGCCCCCATAAAGATCACGCATCACAAATTGATTGGTCCTAATGTTTTGCGGACAGTTCAGTATGTGACACCAGTTAGGTCAACTGTACGCCCTTGATGATTAGTTAGGTTAAGTCATGATATTTTTGTTTAAATGAAAATGACGAGTGCAAACTTTTCTGGTTAATTTTGAGGTGTTTTGTACGAAACTGCCATCCATTTCCTGTGCAAATGCGTAGTTTTCAAGATGACGATATCTCGAAAACTACGCATTTGCACAGGAAACGGATGGCAGATTCGTGCAGAACACCTCAAAATTGACAAGAAAAGTTTGCTCTCATTATAAAGAGAGACTGGGTCAAAAAATGAATAATTACCAAAATTTCTTATGTTCTTATCACAGTTAAGTTTGGTTATGTTTGACTAAAAACTTACGGACTTGGAGATCCTATTAGGTCCTACCTATTCAGAGGGTGGCAGAGTATTTATTTATGCCAAGACAAATCTGAATCTAGTTGAAGTTACCTCCGTTAAAGAGGAAATAGTTGAATCTGTATGGATAGATATTGGGCATAAAAATGCCAGGAAAATCAGGATAGGGGGTATTTATAGACCACCTGAGGGATGTTCAGTTGGAGGAATCCCCAAAAGTAGAGAAGAAAATAAGTATGTAGAAAATCAACTTATTGATGAAATAAATAAAGCAATGACAAGCAATATTATTATTGTTGGAGATTTCAATTATAGGCATATAGACTGGGAAATATTACAAACACCAGAAAGTAATGAGAGATTCTTAGACTGTATAATTGAGAATGGTTTAACCCAGTTAGTAAAGGAGCCAACCAGGGCCAATGCCATTCTAGATTTAATTCTAACAAATAATCCAGATACCTTCCAGGATATCTTGGTTTCAGAAACACTAGGTTCAGGTGATCATTGTATCCTTCGGTTTAATATGGTTTGTAATTCAAGACCTAGTGAAAATAAAGTAGAAATCCCAGATTTTAAAAGAGGAAATATAAATGGACTAGTAAATGATCTGTGTCTAATAAATTGGACAGATATTCTACAGCCTGAACAGACAGTACGGTAACTAGTATGTGGGAAAAATTTAAAAGTATAATAATGAACATACAAAGGAAGCATATCCCAGTGTAAAATCAGAACTGGAAAAAATAAGAAACAACTTTGGATAAACTGCAATGTAAAAAGAGCAATCAGATAAAAAACAAGCATTTCATAAATTCAAAAGAACTAAAAATGGCACAGACTCCGAAATATATAAAATTAAAAGAAGCATTTGCAAGAAAGTAATCAGAGATAGCAAACGAGACCTGGAAAAAAGCCTACCCAAGAATTCAAAAAACAATCCTAAGAAGTTTTTCAGTCACTTCAATTTGAAAAGTAGAGTGAAAAAGAAAATTGGCCCCTCCATATAGATGATAAAACTATAGATGATGATCTTGAAATAACTGAAGAACTAAATAAATACTTCTCATCAGTATTCACAAATGAAAATAATATTCCTGATCTTATACTACCAGGACAAGATAGAGAAATAAATGAATTAAGGGTAACAAAACTAGATATCTTAAAAGCAATAGATAAATTAAAAATGGAAAAATCTCCAGGGCCAGATGAAATGCATCCAATAGTCATAAAAGCTACCAAAAAGAATATAGCACAGGCACCAGAAATTATTTTTAATAAATCATTGATATGTACTGAAATTCCAGAGGATTGGAAGAAAGCAAATCTGGCTCCAATCTTTAAAAAAGGAAATAGAAACTCGGCAAAAAACTACAGACCCATCAGCCTCACCTCCATTATTTGCAAATTACTCGAAAGTATCATTAGAGGCAAAGTTACTGAGTTCCTTGAAGAGTGCAACCTTATAAATGATAGCCAGCATGGCTTTCGAAATGGAAGGTCCTGTCTAACCAACTTGATTGAATTTTATGATGGAGTCCTATTGCATTTGGACAATAAAGAGCCAGTAGACATAGGATACTTAGATTTTGCAAAGGCATTTGATACTGTTCCTCATACAAGATTGTTGGTAAAAGTTAGAGCCCATGGTATAAGAAGTCATATAGCTGACTGGATAGAAGAATGGCTGAGAAATAGAAAACAGAGTTCATCTAAATGGAAATAAGTCTACTTGGAGACCCGTATTGAGCGGAGTCCCACAGGGGTCTGTTCTGGGACCTCTGCTTTTTGTTGTCTATATAAATGATCTAGAGAAGGGCCTATCATGTAAAACCTCAAAATTTGCTGATACAAAATTAGGCCATAATGTTAAGTCAGTAGCAGGAGCAATGACAATACACAGAGAGTTAGAGTAACAGCCTGGGCAGATAAGTGGGAGATGAAATTTAATGTTGATAAGTGCAAGGTTATGCATATTGGGCCAAAAAATCAGAATTTGAATACAATATGAATGGAATTTGGATTAAAAATGATGATAAAGAGAAAGACTTGGGTGTCACTGTGACAAATGAACTTAAACCCTCAAATCACTGTATGGTAATCAGAAATAAAGCAAATGCTAGACTCAATCTCATGCACACACACATTGAATACAAATCACCCAATATTATAAAGCAACTATACATTTCATGTGAGACCCCTCCTCGAATACTGTATTCAATTTAATAGTCCCTATTTGATACAAGATATTGAAAAACTGGAAAAAGTACAGAAACGAGCAACAAGAATGACCCCATCTCTAAGACAATTGACATATAAGGAAAGACTGGCGTATCTAAGCATGTTCTCATTAAAAAGGAGGAGGTTAAGGGGTGATATGATAGCGGTGTATAAAGTGATAAAAGGGTTAGATAAGATAGATTTTGAGTCTCTTTTCATTAAAGATCATAATAATCAGACTAGAGGTCATAGTATGAAATTATTTAAGCCAAGATGTAGAACAAATTTAAGAAAACAGTTTTACAAACAGAGTAATTGGTAATTATTCGTTTTAGTGCTTTTTCTCCTTTCTGAACCAAAACATATTTTTCTGGTGTTTTTTGGTGTGATTTGTTCAAATCTGAACTTAGTTTCTTTGGGAAATAAGCCATTTTTGAGAAATTTTAAAATTGAAAATTTCTCAAAAACGGCTCATTTCCCAAAGAAACAAAGTTCAGATTTGAGCAAATCACACCAAAAAACACCAGAAAAATATTTTGGTTCAGACCTAACCTAACTTAACCTAACCTAACCCGCATTTTTTCGCAATTTCTAACCTTCAATAGCAGTGTTGGGGTGTTTATACAAATGAGCGGCGACCAACAGGAATAAATAGACGATTTCGCCAGGCCCACAAATTTGAACTCATTGGCCTAGGCCGCCCTAGCCAATGCTCACAGACGTCGAAGCAAAAACTCCTCCAATTAACTGCACTTTCGGAAGCCAACACTAAATAGAGCTGTGCATCTAGCTTTGTCAAGAATAACCCAACATACAATAAGTTTTGCCACAGTTTGAGGTGGGTAGGTATTAATTGATAGTAATCCAAATCACAACCTCCGCAAACCATGATGAAAACCAGACTGAAAAAGCATTCTTGAATGAGTATTAGGGTGGTCCAAATCCATAGAGGGAAATTTCAAAATTGTCTTAGTCTCCACAAGTGTGGTGTTTGTCCATTTAGTGTCCACATGGTCTGTGCAAAATTGCAGCGTGATTGGTGAATATTTAGAGGTCGCCCCACTCTGAATATATATATTATATAATGTACTTTTTCTTCCGTAGGTCTGATGGCTCAAACTCGATCAATTCCAAAAGTTTGGCTTCTAGGGATGGCAACTGGAACTTTATCCACGTCAAGGCTCCCTACATGCCTTGACACCCTCCTCTTGGGGCAATACCACCACATCAATCAAAAGCAAACCACCTCCGACAGTCTGAACCAGGCATGCCAGAGGGTGATTGAAGTCTGGACCCGAGCGCGGATCCCAACTCAACGGATCGACTCCTGTGTCCGTAAGCTTTCAAAGCTTTTAGACTGCTACAAAACACTCAAGAAGCACAGGACCAGGCAACGTGCCAGCGATAGAATGAATGAAGACATCTTCAAAGCGGACATCCAGGAACTGTTTGACATCGCAACCAGTGATGCCATGAGCACAATCGTCAACGTTGAGGACCGAAATTTCCTGTCCATGCAGCGCAAGGATGTCAATTCTTGCAGCATGGCTGGCATTGATAAGGAAATGACTACACAAGAGGACAGAAAGCGATCCAGAATGGAGAAGGAAGCCAAGAGGAAGGCAAGGCATGAAGCAACACAGAAAGATTTGGAAGAAGCAGGAGTGTCATCAATTGATCTTTCCTCTTCTTCTTCTTCCCTTTTTTCGCAAGACGACGACGACTATAGACCATCGGTTCCGATTCCTTCTTCGTCTGAAGCTCCGGCACCAAAGCGTCCCAAGAACAAGGTTACGAACATTTTCCAATCTCCAGAAGTCATTGGAGCAATGGATCGCACCAATCTTTCTGACCGGAATGGTGTTTTCATAACTGGAGCTGTATTACAGGCCGCGGGGCATGATCTGTCTGGGATGACGTGCTCTCGGAGCTCTATTCATCGCTACAGAGAAAGTGGGCGAGAACAGGCAGCTCGAGAAGACCTAGAATCATTCTCTCTAGAAGACCTTGTCCTTCTCCATTGGGACGGAAAGCTTCTCCCCGGCATTGAAGGGAAGACGACGAATGTGCATCGGATAGCAATCCTTATAACATTCAATGGACAGAAGCTGCTTGGTGTCCCAAAGATGAAACAAGGAACTGGAGAAGCACAGGCCCAGGCATGCCCTCAAACTATGAAATTATGGAACGTGGAACAGCATGTGAGAGGTCTCGTCTTCGATACCACTGCGTCAAACACGGGTTTACATCGCGGAGCCTGTGTCAGGATTGAAGAAGCATTGGGTCACGAGCTAGTTTGGATCGGTTGTCGACATCATATACTTGAAGTCGTACTTGCTGATGTCTTTGCCTCAATATTTGGCTCAACAGGAAGTCCTGAAACAGGCCTTTTTAAGCGATTTCAAAAGGAATGGCCATCTCTCTCCCACGAAGCATTTGTCTCAGCATCGGACAGCTTGTTCGAGAACCCTCAACTCCAAAAGATGAGAAAAGAGATGCTCACTTACTTACCTAACGCTCTTCAGGCAAGCCAACCTCGTGACGACTACAAGGAGTTCCTTGAACTATCTTTGCTCTTCCTGGGGGGAAAGACTGGTGGTCAACTCTTTATCCGAGCTCCGGGTCCCATGCACCACGCAAGATGGATGGCGAAGGTGATTTATGCGCTCAAAATCTACCTCTTTCACTATCAATTCAAGCTCACAGCACGCGAAGAACGAAACATGACTCAGCTGGCTTTATTTGTCAGTCTGATTTACGTCAAGTACTGGCATGAAGCGCCAATGGGGACAAGCTCCTCTCAATGATCTCAAAATGCTGCATCTTCTGGAAAAATATCCACACGGAGGAGCTGCACAAGCGGCGAAGACAGCTCTAAGACGCCACCTGTGGTACTTTTCGGAGCATCTGATTGGACTGGCCTTCTTCGATAATAGGATCGATCCTGATACCAAAAGGAGAATGGTTCAACACCTCCAACATCCCCAAAAGAATGGCTGCCCCCGGCGAATCAACATGGCGGAAGCTGGTGTTGAAAATGATGTGGCATCCTTCATCACGAAAAGGACATTGACCCTCTTTGATGCCTTGAAAGTTGGAGGTAAGGAGGAAGCGCGCCAGTTACTTCAAAAAGATCCACGGGAATGGCCAAATGACAAGAACTACAGGGAACTTAGAGATCGCGCCTTAAAGATGAAAGTCGTAAATGATGCTGCCGAGCGAGGTATTGCTCTCGCACAACGCTACAATGACACTTTGACACAAAACGAGGACCAGAAGCAGTACCTCCTACAACTCGTAGCCGCCCACCGAAAACAGATACCAATACCATCCAAGGCGACTCTGATGCAGAAGAAATAATGAAGATACACCCATTATCATGTCCTATTGTCTTACTGTTTTCTTTCATATTCTTTGAGAACCAAAAAAAAATTTAGTTATTCAGTTGTCTATATATTTTCCCAAATTTTCAAAAAGGGGGCAAGTGGGGCGACCCCTAAATATTAACCAAATAACGTGAAACTTTGCACAAATACTGTCCACACCAAGAGGCATAAAACCAACCTTGTGGAGAGAACTTAGTCGATGCTTTAACTTTTTGGACCACCCTAATGAGTATGCATTATGAGAGATTCAAAATGTACGTCTCTGATTGGTTGGATAAGGTCACGTGAAACAAAAACCAGATTTAATTGGCTGATTTGACCTATGTTTCCTAATTTTGCCACGAGATGTCTCCCCATAAAACTGGAGAGGGCGAGGTTTGTTAAAATTTTAACAGCGTTAAGAGCTAAATACTTGGTCAATGGCCTATAATGGCTACTTTTTACGTCTAAATTTTTTTTTTTCCCATAAAAAATAATTATTACATTTCCTTGATTTTTATCAGTTTCCCCGAGGTTTCAAGATGTCCTGAATACGAATTTATATGTTAAATTGTCATAGAATGTCTCCTTCTATCGAAAATGAACAAAGCATTAAAACAAATATTAACCGAGTAATTAAGTTTTGGAACAGTCTGACAGAAGAAGTGGTGACTTCAGATACAGGTTAATATGAGTTTTATCGCACTCAGAATATCAAAAGCAAATATAATTATAAAATATTAAAGCATAATTTTCTTATCATTTTCATATAAGTCACTATGCTCGCAGATGCATACTTAACAAATTATGTACATTTGAATATTATGACATTTTTGCATTTTTTTTCCCGCCCTTCCAATATTTTGATTGGTGACGTCATGAGAACATGATATATGACCTAGATTTCTTAAGTTCTTAGGCCTTTTAAGTTGCTAGTCTACTTCTGTTAGTTTTTGATAAATGTTTGTGGCGATGACGTGTGAACAGTGCGAATATTATTTTGAGGATTTAATATATGAAGTGCATTCTAATGACTCCCGAGCAATAGAAATAGGTAATTATGTGTTTTATCACACTGTCATTTTACACACCAAAATACATTTTTCTAGTAGTATTTGATGTGATTTGTTCAAATATGACCTCTATTTCCGTCAGAAATGAGATCCAACAAAGTTATAGTACTTTGAAGTTTGGCTCATTTTCAAGGGAAATGGAAGTCAAAATCTAAGCAAAACATCAAATATTACTAGAAAAATGTATTTTGGTATTAATTAACCTAACCTAACCTAACCTAACCATGGCTAAACAAGCCTAACCCTGGCTAAACGAGCTCTCGTCTGTATCCACCACCTAATCCATAATAAGGTAATACTCTAGGCTCGTTTAGCCACAGTTAGGTTAGGTAAGGTTAGGTTAGGTTAATTAATACCAAAATACATTTTTCTAGTAATATTTGATGTTTTGCTTAGATTTTGACTTCCATTTCCCTTGAAAATGAGCCAAACTTCAAAGTACTATAACTTTGTTGGATCTCATTTCCGACGGAAATGGAGGTCATATTTGAACAAATCACATCAAATACTACTAGAAAAATGTATTTTCGTGTGTAAAATGACAGTGTGATAAAACACATAACCTAGAAATATTTACAAAACAATATTTAATCCATAATAAGGTAATACTCTACGCTAGGTTAGCCAGGGTTAGGTTAGGTTAATTAATACCAAAATACATTTTCCTAGTAATATTTGATTTTGCTTAGGTTTTGACTTCCATTTCCCTTGAAAATGAGCCAAACTTCAAAGTACTATAACTTTGTTAGATCTTATTTCCGACGGAAATGGAGGTCATATTTGAACAAATCACATCAAATACTACAAGAAAAATGTGTTTTGGTATGTAAAATGACTGAGTTACTTAAAACACATAATTACCCAGATACGCTTGATTCTTTCAAAAGGTTGGATAGTTTGATGTCTGCAAGGGACATCTGGTGATGGTGTTTAAGCCCATTTTTATTGCATGAATGGTACTAGTTTATTTCATATATAGGTAATTTTTTACTATCACTCCGGTCTCTTCAATTCCCATAATTTATAGATCAATGGATTCGTTATTACACCAGGAATGCGATTTGGATAGTCTCAAGTGAGGGAACTGGCCCAAAACTAAGTTAGGACACGAAGTTTATTTTGGGGTATAAGTGTGAAAAAATACCCTAAAATGCAGGTAATTCCTTCAGTAGAGACTACCTAGGGCGCATTCGCGATGTAAAAACGAATCCATTGATATATAAATTATGGAAATTGTAGAAACAGCCAACATGAGTGACCTAAAAGGTATATACATACATTTATATATATGTAGTAAAACGAACTCTGTATATATTCACTGGGATCTTTTCCGTTTGACTGCCGCCATTGAAACATAATTAAACTCCAGCCTTCTTTAGTTAGCTTTATAAGGCTAACTAGCAAAAATATCACGACCTAACCTAACCAATCGTCAAGGTTGTACAGTTGACCTAACGATTGGTTAGGTTAGGTCATGATATTTTCGTTATTAGCCTTATAAGGCTAAGTAAAGAAGGCTGGGGGCACTCACCTCTTATGTTTCAATGGCGGCAGTCAAACGGAAAAGATCCATTCACTGTATATATTATATATACCGTAAAACTAAACACTACTAACCTAACCTACCTAACCTTGCGTGTTCCCCTTCTCCGTTTCTTATCACGCACACGACCTATGGCAACGAAATGCTTTTCTGTTTTTATCGAACACACACTTATTACCACAAACAATATCTTCCTTGTTTTTCTTAGTGCAAATAAATTCTTTTAGCAATACACCCTGTTCTACATAAAAATTAAATGCAGCCTCTTCATCATCAAAAAATTTGCATGAAGTTAAACACACTGAATAATTACAACCATCGCAAACCAACGCCATCGTGACACTAAAATCTTATGAGTTCAGGTCAAACCACCCAATTTTGTTAGCGGTACCTTCCTAACCTTTGTGGGATCAGCCATTTTATCACTCCCAAAAACATGATCCGCAATTTTATCGCTCAAAAAAAAATTTATTAACATTAATTTTGGTAATTTTTTACTATCACTCCGGTGTCTTCAATTCCTATAATTTATACATCAATGGATTCGTTATTACACCAGGAATGCGATTTGGATAGTCTCAAGTGAGGGAACTGGCCCAAAACTAAGTTAGGACAGGAAGTTTGTTTTGGGGTATAAGTGTGAAAAAATACCCTAAAATGCGGGTAATTCCTTCAGTAGAGACTATCTAGGGTGCATTCACGATGTAAAAACGAATCCATTGATATATAAATTATGGAAATTGTAGAAACAGCCAACACGAGTGACCTAAAAGGTGTATATATATATATATATATACATTTATATATATGTAGTAAAACGAATACTATATATTCACTGTATATATTATATATACCGTAAAACTATACTAACCTAACCTAACCTACCTAATTTTAGGTACTACTCTTACCTGTATACTATTACCACAAACAATACCTTCCTTGTTTTTCTTAGGGCATATAAATTCTTTTAGCAATACACCATGTTCTACATAAAAATTAAATTCAGCCTCTTCATCATCAAAAAATTTGCATGAAGTTAAACACAGTGAATAATTACAACCATCGCAAACCGACGCCACCGTGACACTAGAATGGTATGAGTTCAGGTCAAACCACCCAATTTTGTTAGCGGTACCTTCCTAACCTTTGTGGGATCAGTCATTTTATCACTCACAAAAACATGATCCGCGATTTTATCGCTCAAAAAAATAATTTCTTAACATTAATTTTATAGCTTTAATCGGCATTTGCCTTCATATTGTACGTACTTAATAAAAGTTGTTTAAAAAATATAAAGAGTCTTATGGTAAACTTTATTTTCAGTTTCCAGAGACCGGACTGATAGTAAAAAATTACCCTTATGGTAAACTTTATGGTAATTTTTTACTATCACTCCGGTCTCTTCAATTCCTATAATTTATACATCAATGGATTCGTTATTACACCAGGAATGCGATTTGGATAGTCTCAAGTGAGGGAACTGGCCCAAAACTAAGTTAGGACAGGAAGTTTGTTTTGGGGTATAAGTGTGAAAAAATACCCTAAAATGCGGGTAATTCCTTCAGTAGAGACTATCTAGGGCGCATTCACGATGTAAAAACGAATCTATTGATATATAAATTATGGAAATTGTAGAAACAGCCAACATGAGTGACCTAAAAGGTATATATATACATTTATATATATGTAGTAAAACGAACACTATATATTCACTGTATATATTATATATACTGTAAAACTAAACTAAACTATACTAACCTAACCTAATTTTAGGTACTACTCTTACCTGTATACTTATTACCACAAACAATACCTTCCTTGTTTTTCTTAGGGCATATAAATTCTTTTAGCAATACACCGTGTTCTACATAAAAATTAAATTCAGCCTCTTCATCATCAAAAAATTTGCATGAAGTTAAACACAGTGAATAATTACAACCATCGCAAACCGACACCACTGTGACACTAAAATGTTATGAGTTCAGGTCAAACCACCCAATTTTGTTAGCAGTACCTTCCTAACCTTTGTGGGATCAGTCATTTTATCACTCACAAAACATGATCCGCGATTTTATTGCTCAAAAAAATAATTTCTTAACATTAATTTTATAGCTTTAATCGGCATTTGCCTTCATATTGTACTTAATAAAAGTTGTTTAAAAAAATATAAAGAGTCTTATGGTAAACTTTATTTTCAGTTTCCAGAGACCGGACTGATAGTAAAAAATTACCAACTTTATTTTCAGTTTCCAGAGACCGGACTGATAGTAAAAAATTACCCATATATATTATGTGCATTTGGGTGATAGATCCCACAGCTCAACACAGGTATTGTGGGATATAGGGAGGCAGCATCTTGGGTTAGGGGATACTCTGTCCTTACACACCCTATTTAAAGAGATTCCTCTGCCGAGCGGTGACCCCCATAGTACTGCGAGGTATTGAAAAACTCATGATCTTCACTTGCCCCACAAACACCTTTAAATGGGAGACCCAAAATGGGTACACACACATTTCTACATTACTGTACAGTCTTTACAGCCACACCTACACTTTTCCTCTAAGTATATATATTGTAATGTAGATGGATGTAAATTGTGACTTGGTCTGCAATTGATATGGACCGTGACTTATTTTTGGTTGGCAAGGTACTGGTATTGATGGGTACCATAATGAAATTGACTGGATTCTTTGGATCCGATATATTTGCACGTCAGTTATAAATAGATATAGTGTGTAACATATTTGTGGATAGTAGCCTATTATTCTATCTTTAAATTGATACTTAATTAGTTTTAAATTGATACTTAATTAGTTTTAAATTGATACTTAATTAGTTTTAAATTGATACTTAATTAGTTTTGTAAAAATTGGTTATTGCCAATGTACAGGCAGTTTTTACATAGTGGAGCCACCTCGATGGGCCGAAGTGGCCGCTAGTGTGCCAACTATAAAAATTTCTTGTTACTGACTCGATGTGGGCCTGCCTCTCGCACTTTATAATTAGTGATACTATAATCCTTTAGTAATTTGTAAAAACGGAACAGAGCAAAGGATAAGTTTCTACTTCTACGTATTGTTTACAATATGTAGAAGATAAGCCATTCGGCCCTCTCTATGTAAATACAATTAAATCAATAGTTCAAGATTACTTAAATTTTTACTGCTTCACAGTGATCTTCCTACTTACTATTAAATTTCTAATTACAGACCTACACTACACGCAGTGTAAGCATATATCCCATGACGTTTCTTTTCGAGGTAAATTTTAAAAATTCAAATAGTCTTCTCATTTTACAGATGTTTGGAAAGTTATGTTGGGTCTAAATTTAATTGGTTGGTGACTGTAAAAATGTTTGTACAATCCAGAAAAATGGATCCAGTTTGAACGCTTGGGAGTCACATACTGCAGGGGCGTGCCAAGGATTTTAGAGGGGGTCTGTTTCTATAATTAAACCTTCGTGACGTCCATGGGTTTCGAAAACACTTATTTGTGTAGTTACAGGGGCTTGTTCATAAGTTATAAGTTCATAAGGCTATTCATAAGTTAGATGATAACAAAAGTTGTGGCCTAGATGGCATACAAGCAGAACATTTAAAATGTTGTAGCCCTCGTATAATACCTATGCTTGCACTGTGTTTCACAAGCTCTATGATACATGGGTACTTGCCACAGTCGATTTTGTCAGTTGTATTGTTGTCAGTTGTTAAAAATAAGGGTGCTAGTATCTGTGATAAGAATAATTATTGGCCAAAAGCACTTGCCAGTATACTTTCTAAGGTGTTAGAATATGTCATTATAATAGGATAAGTACTTACTTGCAGACTTATGACTATCAGTTTTGCCTTAGCTTTGAAAAAACTATATAGGGCTATGGGTTGAATGCCTGTTACCTCTCATCCGTTGGAAATTTCCAGCAGATTTCAGTGGAGGGTTAACGACTAAAACCCTACGTTTTTTCGTTAAAGAGTTATGTATGTGGAGGCCTTCAAAAGACCTCAGTAAGTAATGTTTTTATTGGTTAATGTTAAATTTATTTGCCTTCGGTATTTTAGCGCTGCCTAATGCTAAAGAAAGAAATTACCTTACCTTATTATTTCGTTGGGTCTCGCTTCTGGTTGTAGGGCGCGACGCTCTTTTTCGATGTAGGGCCGCTATACGAAGGAGTTGCACAACGAGTTGATTTGATTTAATTAATATAGGCTATCGCTACATTTAAATTCCTAAAAGGTATCTACAGAAGCTAAGGCTAACAAAGACCCTAAGATCCACTCTAAGGTTAGCCCGAGAGAAAGTAAAGATTAGAGGGTTGAGAGAAGAGAAGAGAAGAGAATAAGGGGTTAAGTAAAGAGGAACACCTATCACTCGTGGGTTAACATTCATTCAGAAAAAGAGAAAAAAGACTCACCATCATCATCCGCCGGCCACTGTCGACAAGTCAGAAAAATAGTCGGAGAAAATAGGAGAGGGGTGAAAGATGAAAAGAAGTAAAATAAGAACGCTTACAAACTACGCAACACAGTCTTAACTCACTGTCATACCATGCAAACTACAAACATGCAAGAAAAGAGAGTTACAGACATGCAAAGTAAGGAGATAAGAGAAAAAAAAAAGTAGGTAAAGTTAAACAAAAAGTGGGTTAGTTTACGATACGAGCTACATCTACGTTCGTGTTAGTCTAATTTTTTTTATTTATTTTTTTTATTGCTGGCATCACACGCTGGCATGTCACAAGCTGGCATTAATCGTCAACAAACTCATCCTCGACCACCACCACAGAGCTCCTATTGCTAATTGTTTTTTATTTTAGACAACGTTAATATCTTTAAAATGTCTGTCAAGACGGTTCTTAAACACATTAACGCTGGTTGAGTTCACGACGGGCGCGGGAAGATTATTCCATTTATCAATTACTTTAAACGTAAAGAAGTTTTTAGCGATATTAGTAACGAAACGTCTGCCACGCAACTTAAATCCGTTATTGCGAGTATTACTATTATCGAAAGTGAACAATTTGTCAAAATTTACGTTATCGATGTTATTAACGATTTTAAAAACTTCAATAAGCTCCCCCCTTAATCTCCTAGTTTCGAGTGAATACAGGTCTAACTCTTTAATCCTATCTTCATAAGCCTTGTTGCGCAATGACGGAATTAGTTTCGTGGCACGACGCTGAACCCTTTCTAACCTATCAATATCCTCACGCAAGTACGGGCACCAAAACTGAACGGCATATTCTAAATGAGGCCTGACTAGGGACTTGTAAAGGGGCAATATAATATCCTTCGATTTAAATTCGAAATTACGCGCTATGAAGCCTAACATCCTATTAGCGTTTACGCAAGACTCCAGGCACTGGTTCCTAACCTTTAACCCTTTAACGCCGGAATTGTTTCTAGGGTTAAGTTATGAATGCGTGTATTTTAAAGGTTACCAATATTTAGCGGTCGTCCTTTTAGGGTTAAATCCTTAGATACGCGCACGCCTAAATCTACTTCCTCGTCAACGCTCGCCAACTCCCTATCATCCATCGTGTACGTGTAATTATTGTTACGAGAACCTATATGCAAAACTTTACATTTGTCTACGTTAAATTGCATCTGCCACTTATCTGTCCACTCCATAATCCTATTTACATCGTCTTGGAGCCTATTTCTATCGTCCTCGTTAACAACCTTACCACCTATTTTAGTATCGTCCGCGAATTTTAACACGTTACAAGTCAATCCTACATCTATGTCGTTAATGTAAATTACGAATAGCAATGGGCCTAACACTGAACCCTGTGGGACACCGCTACCTACATCTAACCACCCCGATTCACTACCATTAACTACGACCCTCTGCCTCCTAGCACGAAGCCATTCTTCTAACCAGTTAGCTACCTGACCGCGTATACCGTGCGCTTTGATCTTCGCAATTAGTCTCCTATGCGGAACTGTATCGAACGCCTTTTTAAAATCTAAATAAATAACGTCAGCCGCTCTATGCCTATCGTATTCGCGTACTATTTCGTTATAAAATTAGTTAAACAAGACCTATGGCGTCGAAACCCATGCTGACTACTATTAATCAAATCTCTACTTTCTAAGTGATCGATGATACGATCCCTAACTACGGATTCAAAAAGTTTACCGACAATTGACGTTAAGTTAATGGGCCTATAATTGCTAGCTACTGCGCGGTCGCCTTTTTTAAAAATAGGCGTGACGTTAGCTAATTTGAAGTCTTCAGGAATAATCCCCGTTTCGAGTGACTGATTAAAAATCTTCGTTAAGGGGCCTACGATAACGTCTTTCAAATCTTTCAAATGTCTGGGATAAAAAGCGTCAGGGTCTGGAGCCTTGCTAACTTTTAGCCTATCGATATAATGCGCAATCTCAGCCTCGTAAACAATTATTTCACCCAAAATAGTCTCGCTACTAAATGGAACGGTATCGTCCACGTCGGGGACATTATTTACGTCTTCTACGGTAAAAACTGTCGCAAAAAAGTTATTGAAAATACCCGCCATCGCCTGAGCGTCAGAAGCCAAAGCGCCATTAACATCCACTAGAGGGCCTATGTTATCTTTTATCGGCTTACGATTATTAACGTATTCGAAAAACATTTTTGGATTATGTTTACTATCCCCAGCTATAAGTATCTCTAAATTACGCTTGGCATTCCTAACTGATCTTTTAACCTGACGTCTAAGCTCGATATATCTATTAAAGTTAGCTGCCGTGCCATTGCGCTTATTAAGTCTATATGCTCTATTACGCTCGTTTATGAACTCGCCTATTTCTCTAGTCCACCACTTCGGCCTACCATGATTTCTAGCGCGCTTGGGCCTACGAGGAATAAACTCCCTTTCAATATTCTTAAAACTTTCTTTAAACGCCACCCAACGCAAATTTGTGTCATTACCCATAAATAAGTTATCCCAGTCCACTACTCTCATCCTATCCGCAAAACTATCAAAATTAGCAATATGAAAATCAGGGACTTCTATTACGTTACTATCCTGAGTGTTTTTTATCGCTAACTTAAACCTAAGAATTTGATGATCACTACATCCTAAACTCTCGCCTACTTCTAAACCTTCGACTATATTCTCGCCGTTCGTCATCACCAAATCTAAAATATTGTCACCGCGCGTTGGTTCGGTAACTATCTGTCGTAAAAAGTTATCGTCCATAAACTCAACCAATCTCAAACCCTCCTCATTACCAATAAAATTCTCGTAATTAACATTAGGGCAGTTAAAGTCTCCGAAATTATACTATTCCGATTGTCAATAAAATTACCAAGTGAGTAAAATCTAGTATCTGTATCGAGGGGTTGAACGGGAGGTCTATAAACAACAACAAAATTAAAACTAATACTACGCGCCCTGACTTCAACACATATCGCATTAATTGCTGCCGGAAAATCTATCTTAACCTCGATAGCCCTAAGGGAATTACGAATGTACAGCAAAACGCCTCCACCAAACCTATGTAACCTATCATTAGTAAAGAGTTTAAAACCCGGTATATCAAGTTCCCCCAACAAGTCCCGAGTCACGGTATTTAACCAAGTTTCAGTGATAGCAACTATATCATAGTTGCCGGGATAAATTATCGCCTTAAATTCATTTAATTTATTTCTAATACTACGCGCGTTACAATAAAAGACGTTTAAGTTATTTTTTACCACGGGCCCGCGTTTTAAACTATTTTTCACGTCGGGCCCGCGTTCCCCGGACCCACAACGTTTAAAGAAGGCCTCGATCTATACAGCTTTCGCACGTTTTCGTCTATTAACCTACCTAGCCTAGCGTTACCTATTTCATTAAAATGCACCCCATCTTTTATAAAGAGGCTAGGATCACTGAATTCGGACCACAGCTTTACGAAGGGTACATTTTCCTCAGCACAAATCTCTTCTAATTTATTATTAAAAAATATTGTTTTTGACGTAATTCTAAGACCCAACCCGTGCCTAGGGGTAATACCTAGAACTAAAGACCTATCTGACCTCGCCTTCAGGGACCTAATTAACCCCCTATATCTCTCCAAAAGGTCAGGCACTCTCGTATCGGGCCTATACGAATCGTTGCCTCCTACCATCGTCACCAACATTGAGTGACGGGAGGCAACGTCAATCCTATCCACTTCGTCTCTAACTCTGTCAACCCTGGCCCCTGGGAGACAGACCCTCCTCCTCTTGGTTGGATGCCGTTCAACGAACTCTTTGTCCATGTGGTGCACTGAAGAGTCTCCAATTAAAATAGTTTCCCCCTCATTCACGTCCCTTTTCAAATGGGCGAAAGGGTTCGAAACCTCGATAGGGGGGGGGGATTCCTATCACCTAACGTACGCGGCCTAGCTCCACCCTTAACCTCTCTATATCCCTCGCTATCTACTACTCTCGGACTAACCTTAACCCCTTCCTCAACTCTATCCAACCTTCCCGACAAGCTACCTAAACTAGAAACTAGGTTACGCACCTCACCCTTCAAATTACTAACGTCTTCAACGTTAGTATTGGTTCGTCTTCCGTCAACCGTAGCCCTACCCCTGCCCTCATCAAGCGTTGCAAGTCTTTCGGTTACCTCACGTACACTGCGTTTTATGTTAACTAATTCCTCCATGAACTCGCAAAAGAAACAAACTGATCTATCGGTAATCGCCATAGGACCGCCGTTATAATCCTTAAATTCCGAATACCACCGGTTTACCCTACACCTAACACACGACGCTTTCTGCGACGGCATCGCGCAGTTAAAAATTAGTTTAAACCGTCACAGGTATAAGTTAAATTAAGCCGGCACGCTATGAAAACTTCTAAATCGCTAAAAACCACTAATATTCAATTACTTAACTATAACAACGTGAATTTAAACGCAGGTATATAAAATTCAAAACTATCCAAAAGTACAATTCTCAGCAATATACAAAAGTAGATGCAATATCAGAGAGCTCAGGAATGCGTCCGTTCAGTACAGAGTCTGGCTGACGAGTACAGAGTCTGACTGACTCTGTACTCTTATCCTTTTGAGTTATTAGGTTTATATTACTTATTATTCACTCAGAACTTAAAGGAAGATTAAGTACACCTTCCTTGCTTAAAAGCATTGTTAACAATAACAGCTCTCAGTGCCGCAAAAATATAAATCTTCTCGTAGGAATTTGCTGATTTTACAAAGTTCGTTGACTCTTCTCTCGGAGTAATTTTCATGAGTCAGCAATGGAAATTTTTTTATGAAATAATTCGTTTTTCTTGTTGTTATGTAGACCCAATGCCTCCATACTGGGTTCTATGTATGGCAATTATGTCCATTCCCAATAGGCTATGTCGCCAATCCCGAGGCAATTTTGTAGATATTTAATTCAATGAATTAATAATTTGTACATAATTAAGAAATAAAGGTATCACATACGATGCCATATTGTAAGCAGTGATGGGCATCGATACATGAAAATCGTTAAAGCGATACCGATACATCGATACATGAAGAACGTCTTAGGCGATACCGATACGCCGATACTTTCTAGATGTCTTAAGCGATACTGATACCGATACATGCATCGCCGATACATGTATCGCCGGTACATTTTTATAGTTATTCATTTAATATGTAGGTATTAGATATTATTGTTTATACTAGTAATTTGTATGCACTGTAAGTAAAATCAACATTTTAATGGGTTTTATAGATGTAAATAAAAACAATTGCTTTATTTAATGAAAGTATGTTTTAATTTTGTAGGATACATGAATGACTGAAAATATTACACTAACAATTAAAAGTAATTACTATTACCCTTCAAAAATACCAGCTGGCTAAACATCTGGTCAGACAGTCTATTCCTTTTTTGAGCGTGAATGTGACCAGCCAAACTAAACAACCGTTCTACAGGAGCAGAGGATGGTAGTGGTGTGTTATATTTCAGGAAGACCCGTAGAATTCCTGGGTACTGCCTCAGAGATTGGAGAGAATGACTTCCGTCACCCAGATACTGTAAAACTTCCATCTCAGTGGAATCTTGGGTTGCAGAGACATTAGTGGAATCAGACTCATAACAGAAGAAATCATCTGCACTTCCGTCAGATGCAGCATCACTTAGTTGTTGCTGGGGGGTCTGCTCGCTGAGGCTCTTAACAGCATTAACCAACATTTCTTGAACCCTCTTTTTGACAATGTTAGTATTAAATTTGCCTTTTATTGTCATCCACTTTAACTTGAACAGAGGATTTGAAGACGATGCCAGTATTGCTGCTTTACACTCATGCGACGCATCAAGGCACAGAAACTTTTCAAACCGCTTAGTGAACCCTACTGTGACTGCATTGAGAAGTGGCTGACAATGACGCAATGCCTCCGAATTCAAACGCTCTAGCTTCTTCTCTACAGCTAACAATGTCGGAAGCAGGCAACCGTAAAAACATTCTTTGTCGGACTGCAACCTATCAAGTGCTGTTGCAATGTGTTGTAGTACGGTTAGGTATTCCTGGAGAAAATCAAGCTCATTTTCACGAAATGTTGGCAGTCCTAGTTGTTTCATTGTTTCATTTAGGACACTTTTATGCTTCAACAGAACTGATAAACTGTCGAACAAGGAGTTCCATCTTGTGACGCATGGTAATGTCAACTGACATTTTAGAGTTTCCTGGATTATTTCGGCTAATTTCGGTTAATTAATCTCAATAACACAAGTACAAACGTGTTTAAACGTTGCGTCGTATTGTGTGACGTGACCAGTAGAGTAGTACTGTCATTAAATAAATATTTAATAATATTATTATTTATGTATATTCATAAATATAACTCAGTACCGTAGTGTCATACTATAACATCTATTTAAATATTTAAAAATTCTTATTAATGTATCGATGTATCGAAGTATCGATTTTTTTCGATACATTTAAGAAAATTGACCTTAGCGATACCGATAAATCGATACTTTTGTCAAGTAGCTAAAGCGATACCGATACCGATACAAAAGTAGCGATCGATACGTATCGGCGATACATGTATCTAGATACTGCCCATCACTGATTGTAAGCATATATAGTTTTTCCATAAGAGTGAAACATAGCACAGACATGTGTATTTATATGCTAAAGGAAGCCGTCCTGAAGTACAAGATGTCAAGTATCAATGTATATTCCTGTTTTTGGATGCATCAAAAGCATTTGATAGAGTTAACCATCACGAACTTTTCAAGAAACTCTTGTGTCGAGGGGTACCTAAATACTAGGGTTACTCAATATACTTTGCTACACCCTTTTTTCTTAGCTAAATAATAGGCCATGGGGCTGAAATGTCTTTTGGGCCGTGAGTTTGAACTTTCTGCGCTTAACATAACCGGATTTTTCCAGTTTGAACCTCCCCTCCTTGCAGTGGCGGCTCGTGCCTAGGAGCTGCAGTCCCCCCAGACACTCACTGCCAGGCGTATGATTCCTTCAGAAACACGGCAGAATAATACACTACTAACAAATATATCGTAATAAAAAGTCATTATATGTTATTTTCAATACGTTACTAAGTTAATTTTCATTAAAACCAGACCAAAATTTAAGTTACTTTCATAGTTGCTGTGCGATTCATGTCTGTTATTAATTGGCGCCACATCTGGAAACAATGAGCTGCAGTCGGTGCAGCTCAGTCTCGTGTTTACATTGCGTGCGGATCGTGCGGTTAAGTCGTGCTTTCCTTAATTACCCTTTGACGATGGAAAATCGAGTGAGGTATTTGCAAAGCATCAACTTTTCCCAGTTGACATTAAATGAAAAGACTGAAATCAAAGCAAGAGCAAGACCTACACCAGTTTTATTCATTCAACAGAATAGTACAAGCAGGAACAAAAAATATACACGCCAGTTTAACATCGGTGTTTATCAGAAATGTGAATGGCTCTGTGGTTGTGACGAGGTAAATGCTTTATTCTGCTTTCCATGCTTATTGTTTGGTTGGGACTCGAAATGGACGAAAAGTGGTGTGACTGACTTGAGGCATTTGTCACAGAAAATAATGAAACATGAGCAGATAGCCAAACACATGAATAACATGATTGAGTTATCGTTGCTGGGTAAAGTGAACATTGCAGCTCAAATTGACACAGCATACAAGCTCTCAGTTGCAAAACACAATGAACAGGTGAGGAAAAACAGAGATGTGTTATCCACAATCATAAACTGTGTAAAATTTTGTGGAAAATTTGAACGCCCTCTTAGAAGACATGATGAAACTACGAGCTCCAAAAATCCGGGAGTATTTCATGGATTAGTTGATTTTGCCTGTGAACTGGATTCTAACTTAGTTGCTCATTTAAAGACCGTTACAGTTTTTAAAGGAACATCTAAATCAATACAGAATGAACTTTTAGAATCTATGTTGGAACTCTGCAAAAATAAGATCACGGAAGAAGTAAAAAATGCAGAATATTTGGCAGTTATATGTGATGAGACAACGGATATTTACGATAAAACACAGATGGTAATTGTTCTAAGGTATGAGCTACAAGGGAAGCCTGTTGAGAGATTCTGGGGATTTTTTAACCCTATCAACCAGACAGCAGAAGCCTTATCAAGTGTGTTACTTAAAAAGCTCTAGACTTTAATTGGTGATTGTCCACACAAGCTCATTGCCCAAACTTACGATGGTGCAGCTGCTCTCGATGGAGTCAATAAAGGTGTGCAAACCAGAATAAAAGAAGTGTACAGCAATGCCCACTTTATCCACTGTTATGCACACCAACTGAACTTGATTTTGGAAAAGGCAACATCACAGAATACTAATGTTCGAGTATTTTTCAATAGCTTGTCAGGAATACCAGCATTTTTTTCTAAGTCTCCACAAAGAATGGCTGCATTGGAGAATGTTGCTGGCCATCGAATTCCAAGGCCATCTGCAACACGTTGGAATTTCAAGAGCAGAACAGTCAATGCTGTGCATGAAATGAAAGATGCACCAATTGAATGTTGCAGCACACTGGAAGCATCTAACTCAAGAGACACTGGATCTGTAGCAGCTGGTATCAAAAGAATTGTGAATGATCCTGAATTCGAATTTTGGTTGGAATTTTTCTCCAAAGTAATGCCTCATGTCGACATCATGTTCTCTCAGCTTCAGTCTAGAAATATTGATGCAGCTAAGGCTAACGCCTCTTTAAAAGTTTTTAATTCCGCAGTTCAGAAGTTAAGAGATGAATGTGATGCCATAGTGTCGCCTCCTGAGCAGAAGAGAAGAAAATTTAATACAGATAGATCAGCTGCTGCAAAGGAGGTCTGTGACGTAGTTTTGCTGCAGTGCAGAGAGAGATTCAGCTTTACTAATCATTTGGAAGCAAGCAAGTTACTTTTAGTAAATAATTTCCCAGTGTATGCCAAAAATTTCCCTAGTAATGAACTTGCACAAGCAGTTGCAGCCTATCCCTTGCTTGAAAAAGACAAATTGAGAACTGAACTTACTGTACTGTACAAAGAGAAGATTTGTGTAAATCAGAAAGTCTCATAGACTTATTGGAGATGATAAACGACAATCATCTACAGTCAACATTTTCAGACACTGTCAAGTTGCTGAAAATTTTAATAACTCTAATGACAACGGCAGAAGCAGAAAGATGCCTGAGGTGACGTGTATGTATATATATGTATATAGTCTAAAAGTCACTAAAGAGTAAATATCACTAAATCTAAGCTGAATGGCAAGACCAAGCCATAAACGAACCAACGGGCTGTTCGCATTGCTTTGGTCTGGCCTAGACATGTTTTTTCCTATCTGACCTAATCTTTGGTGCTGAGTAAAATTAGGTGATGAATCTAAGGTGACAAATCGGGTAGGAAGTTGTTCGTACTTAAGTATAGTTAGGGGTAATGTCTATAGCTTCTAAATTGGTAATGTAAGAGAGAGTTAGGTAGGCTGTTTGTGGGACACAGGAATAAAACGGTAGGCTTCAAGGAATACCTAATTCAACGCACCGGTAAGTGCTTTTGATTGTTTGCTAGAACCTAAGTAAACCTAACTGGGGTGTCTACCCCACGCTATCACATTTGGCGACGAGGATAGTTCGCTTCTCTTTGTGTACGATGCTGCAGGTTTGACAGACGACGAGGTGAAGCTTGGAGCAAGAGTAGGAATGATTGATTTTGCTCATGTGTTTCATTCATTCGGTAAAGAAGACACAAACTACCACATTGGCATGAAAAATTTGGTTAGTGTTCTGTACAGTGGAAGGCTGCCTGAACAGATGTAAATCAATTAAAATGTCGTAAGTTACTAAATACTGAATTTCAGTTTAACTAAATTCAATTCCAAAAGAATACTACAACAAACGAGTAAAGACCGATGTACTAAGTCAAATTTATAGGCTTGTAGAATCAGTGCCCATCGTTGAATTCTACCCAGAGAGCCCTATTAGCCATACAGGACCTAACTTTTAGTCAGGCTGTAGAAATAGCTACGGCTAGAGAAGCAGCTGCTAAAGATGTTAGAGCTTTTGGAAATCATAGTAGTAAAGCCCAACACGTAAATAGCTTTAAATCTTCTAGGCCTGGCAGACCTAACGAGCCTACTAGACAGGCAAATAAAAGGTATGAGGCGAATACGACTAAGCCTACTAATTCTACTAAGCCTTCCAAGCCATGTACAGGGTGTGGAAAACACCATTGGAAGAAAGATTGCCCTTTTAAAGAAGCAGTTTGCCGAAACTGTAGTAAAATAGGCTACATAGCTAAAGTGTGTTTTTCAAAGAAAACAAAGGGTGAAAATTCTAATTTTAACATTTCTAGTATAAATCCTCAAAAGGGAAATACTTCGAACATTGGAGTGGAGTACCTATTCTATGAGCAGCAAAGTGGGGAAAATACAGGCCCATATATTGTAGAGGTAGGCCTAAATGGAATTACAGTTCCTCTAGAATTGGATACGGGTGCTGCCCGGAGTCATGTCCAAGGTAGTTTTTGATAAGATTTTCAAAAACACACCTAAACTACATGCATCTAAAACGATTTTGAAGAAGTACGGGGACATAAAAATACCTATTTGTGGAGAAGCATACGTCACAGTTACACTTAACCAGAAAACTTTGTCTCATCCCTTAACCCTTTTAGTGGTGGATGAGCAAGGGCCTACTCTACTAGGCCGTGATTGGATTGATGCTTTGGAAATGCCAATTGACAAAATCTTGCCAAGGGGTCAGGCAGATGTGCATACACTCTCATATCCATCTGACATAGACTCATTGTTAAGGGAGTTTTCTTCTATTTTTGGGCCTGAAGTAGGCAACCTAAAGGCCATCAGGTCTGCATAGAAGTAGATCCTAATGTAACTCCGAAATTTTGTAAGGCTCGTTCAATTGCGCATGCACTGCGGGAGAAGGTAGATTTAGAAATTGACAGGTTGCTAAAAGATAAAATTATTGAACCAGTCACACACGCTAAGTGGGCTGCCCCAGTAGTTCCTGTACTAAAACCGGACAAGTCCGTGCGGTTATGCGGGGATTACCGTTTAACAGCAAATAGAGCCGTCCTTCTAGATTGCTATCCTATACCCAAGCCTGATGAATTATTTAGCTCTCTTGCTGGGGGTAAATATTTCACAAAACTCGATATGTCCCAAGCCTATGCTCAACTAAGTTTAGATGAAAACTCTAAAGAATTAACTATCATAAATACGCACCGAGGCCTATATAAGTACAATAGGCTATGCTATGGAATAGCATCGGCTCCAGGTATTTTTCAGAGGACAATGGACCAAGTTCTAGGTCACATTCCAGGGGTACTTTGCTTTCTAGATGATGTCCTCATTTCAGGTTCAACTAAAAAAGAACACCTAACTAGATTAACCACGGTTCTAAAAAGACTCCGGGATGCCGGACTTAAGCTAAAGAGAGAAAAGTGTTCATGGGTCACGAACGAGGTTTCATATTTAGGGTTCCGCATAGATGCCTCAGGCATTCATCCAACGGTGGATAAACTAGAAGCAATAGAAAAGGCACCACCTCCACAAAACATCACACAGTTACAAGCTTATTTAGGTCTCCTAAACTTTTATAGGAAATTTTTGCCTAATGCATCGACTTTCCTTGAACCCCTAAATAAGCTATTACGATCTGGGGAACAGTGGAGATGGGAGAAAACTCAAAAGGAAGCATTTGAGGCTTCCAAGGACGTACTACTAAAGTCCACTCTCCTAGTGCATTATGATCCTAAACTTCCTCTCGTAGTTTCAGCAGACAGCAGTTCTTATGGAATTGGGGCAGTGTTATCTCACCACATTGATGGTGTAGATAGGCCTATCTGTTTTGCTTCTAGAACACTAACTGAGACGGAAAGACGATATGCACAAGTGGAACGTGAAGCATTAGCCTTAGTATTTGCAGTAAAAAAATTTCATTTCTATCTATGGGGTCATGAATTTAAACTAATTACTGACCATAAGCCTCTTTTAGGTTTATTTTCACCTAATAAAAATATTCCAGTTATGGCCTCAGGTAGGATTCAACGATGGGCACTGATTCTACAAGCCTATAAATTTGACTTAGTACATCGGTCAGGTAAACTTCTAGGTACGGCTGATGCGCTAAGTAGGTTGCCCTTAGAAAATCCAAATGATTGTGTACCTATACCTACAGAATGGGTTCACTTGGTGGAGTTTTTGGAATCCACTCCAGTATCTGCAGTACAAATAGAGCAGTGGACAAAATCAGACCCTATTCTGTCTAGGGTCATCCATTTCTGCTCAGTTGGTTGGCCTACTAAGGTTGAGAGTGAATTACAGCCTTTATTCAGCGTCAGTCTGGCCTCTCTATTCAAAATGGCTGTCTCTTATGGGGCCACAGAGTGATTATTCCAAATAAAGGCAGGTCGAATTTAGTGAAGGAACTTCACGCTGAACACATGGGCGCAACAAAAATGAAAGAGCTGGCGAGAGCTTATTTCTGGTGGCCTGGTTTAGATGGAGAACTCGAATCATTGGTTCGTTCCTGTCAAAGCTGCCTAGAGAACAGAGATCTCCCAAGGAAAAGTCCACTTCATCCTCGGGAATGGCCTACTATACCGTGGCATAGGATCCATGTTGACTATGCAGGTCCTATAAATAATACTTATTTCCTAGTCATTGTGGACGCCTACTCTAAGTGGGTGGAAATTTTTCCAACCACTTCCACGACTTCGGGTGTTACTATTCGCTTACTCCGTTCAGTTTTCGCTCGATGGGGTTTACCCGTAGTCCTGGTTTCCGACAATGGTACTTGTTTTACCAGTAAGGAATTTCGTTCCTTCGTCCACCTAAATGGCATTAGACATGTCCGGTCTAGTGTTTTCCACCCGTCTACTAACGGTCTCGCGGAAAACATGGTCCGTACTTTCAAGTCGGCCTTGCGTCATTCTCGTGGGGAGGAAATGCAAGTGGTGTTGGATAAATTTTTGTTTAAATATCGAATAACACCACACACCACGACAGGGGTGTCTCCCTCTAAACTTCTGATTGGCCGGGGAATTCGTTCAGTTTTTGATTTGTTACGTCCAAACGAAATGTTACAACAACGAGTTTTACGCCATCAGGAAAAACAGAAGTTGTACCACGACACTAAAAGAGGGAGAGTTCTAGAAGCGAAACCTAATGATCCAGTTGTGATTCGCAACTATGGGGCTGGACCAAAATGGGTTCCTGCAACTGTGCAGGAGAGAACGGGCCCTGTTTCCTTCAAGTGCCAACTAGAAGATGGTCGTTCTATTAAACGCCATCAGGACCAGATATGGGAACGGGAAGTGCAGAAGGACCAGAGTCTTCCGGAAGAGAGAACTGATCCTCCGGAAAATGGTTCAACTTGCCCGCCTATACAGGTTGCACCTGATCCTACTACATCAACCCCGCTCCGCAGGTCGTCTAGGGTCCCTCATCCTCCTGACAGACTAAACTTGTAGGGGAGGAGTGAGGTGACGTGTATGTATATATATGTATATAGTCTAAAAGTCACTAAAGAGTAAATATCACTAAATCTAAGCTGAATGGCAAGACCAAGCCATAAACGAACCAACGGGCTGTTCGCATTGCTTTGGTCTGGCCTAGACATGTTTTTTCCTATCTGACCTAATCTTTGGTGCTGAGTAAAATTAGGTGATGAATCTAAGGTGACAAATCGGGTAGGAAGTTGTTCGTACTTAAGTATAGTTAGGGGTAATGTCTATAGCTTCTAAATTGGTAATGTAAGAGAGAGTTAGGTAGGCTGTTTGTGGGACACAGGAATAAAACGGTAGGCTTCAAGGAATACCTAATTCAACGCACCGGTAAGTGCTTTTGATTGTTTGCTAGAACCTAAGTAAACCTAACTGGGGTGTCTACCCCACGCTATCACAGTGCCTTTCAACTTTGAAGGGAATTAAAACTTTTTTGCGCAGTACCATGGTGAATGACAGACTATCTGCTTTAGCAATGATATCCATTGAAAATAAAATGATAAGAGAAATGAAGGATTTTAATGAAAACGTAATAAACCATTTTGCTACATCGAAGAGCCGACGCACCGATTTTATTTTCAAGTAATACTACCATCATCACCTCAGCCATCCCTACCGCCACGACTACCACCCCCACCATCCCTTCTACCACCACCACTACTACCATGCCCTGGAAATCCGTGGACATCAACTCATACCTGAGGTAGGTCAAATTTGTGTACCCTACTGTTGTGTGAAGATTGCAGTCCCTCCATTTTATTTTATCACGAGCCGCCATTGCCTCCTTGTATAAAACCGCTTTTAAACGCCCTTGTATAAAACCGATGGTTAACGCAGTTTCGAAAATGGCGTCTGACAGTGATGTGCGTCGTAAACAGAGAGGTGTTATCGAGTTCTTAACCGCAGAGAAGGAAACAGTTGGAAATATTCACAAACGTCTACAAAACGTTTACGGAGATGCTGTTGTTGATCGAAGCACAGTTGGACGCTGGTCTAAGCATGTGAGATCATCGGAGAGAGGGTGAACCAGCCTCGATGATGAACCAAGCAGCGGTCCCCCGGTATCGGCGCGTCACATACAAGGAGTTATCACTGGAGCTAGGAATTAGTGAAGGAAGTGTGAATACAATAATTCAGCAACTGAGATACTCAAAAGTGTGTTCACGGTTTGTTCCTCGCGAACTGACTGAAGATCACAAAGCTCAAAGAAAAGAAATTGCTTCCGAGTCTTTGGTTCGATACGAGACAGAAGGGGAATGACTTCCTTTCACGAACTGTGACTGGGGACGAGACTTGGTGTAATATTATTTTGCAGGTTTATGATGACTTTATTAGAATGTTATACCTAAGTAAAATCATTTGTGTTTATATTAAATTCGATTAAACTGATGAATCTGATGATGTCTGAATTAAACTGATGAGATGCGAGATACTTTATTATAGCAAGGTAATGATATTTTCTTTGATGTAATTAATCCTAATCTGTAGTATAAACAATTCATATAAATGCCCTATATTTACTGTATCTATATTATTATTCTTATTATTATAACTTGCGTCATTGATTATATATATATTTTGTGTACCATAACTATATTATTGTTATTTATATTAAGAGGAATGTTGTTCAATTAAGTCGATTAAAGCCTAAGAAAAGGAGAGCGTTTCATTCTAATTTAATCAACTTAATTTCAAGATCAAAGGATATGGACAAGTTTCTGAAACCGGAAAGATTTGATGCCGATCCCTCATCCTCAAGTTCGTCTCGTCTCTGGAGTCACTGGTTCAAGACATTTCAGAACTTTCCGGCCGCGTTACCTTCTGATCTTCAGACTAAAAAGCTAAGTTTGCTTGGAAACCATGTATCTCCTTTAGTCTATGAGTACATAGTTGATTGTACTACCTATGAAGATGCTATAAAGTTGCTCAATGAACTTTATATAAAACCGAAAAATGAAACGTTTGCTCGTCACCTATTAGCCACCCGTCGTCAGGAGATGGGAGAGAGTTTGGACCATTACATGAATGCATTAAAGCATCTGAGTAAAGACTGTAACTTTCAATCGGTCTCTGCAGATCAATACAGAGATGAATATATAAGAGATGCTTTTATAAACGGTTTGAATACTCCTTTTATTAGGCAACGATTGCTTGAAAACAAATCTCTCAGTTTACAGATCGTTTTTGATCAAGCTCGCAGCCTTGAGTTGGCTCAGATTCAGTCTGATACTTATATACGTTCTAATGCTCCTCTAAATTCAGTTAGTTGTGAAACTGAAACAATTACAATAGAAAAACATGAGGCTAAACAAGGTGCTAATGAAACTCTTTGCGAGGAGTCTTCTACTGCTGCAGCAAGGTCTCGTAAATGTTTCTTTTGTGGGAGTAATGTGCATCCACTAGCTAAATGTCCTGCAAGAGATAGTTTATGTCATAAATGTGGTATTAAAGGCCATTTTGCCAGAGTTTGTCGCTCTAATTCAAAAGCTTCTGCTTCTGTTAATACTTTAGCTTCTCTATCAGGCTCTATTTCTCATTCTTTGAAAGAGACAATTCTTACTATTTTAGCTAATAGTTTGTCTTTGAAGGCGTTAGTGGATACAGGTAGTACCGAAAATTTTATTGATATAAATATTGTAAAAGAAAACAGATGGAAGGTAATATCCCTGTAAAAGTCGTGTCAATGGCTCAAAGATCTTTCAAGACAAAGATCTTTCAAAGATCTTTCAAGACAAATTTTCAGATGTCAAAATCACCTAAGAGCTGAAACTACACTTCTTCCATGCTCATAATATTGCTCAGTTATGAAACGCAGCTGTTCCACAGTCCATGCAGTCATCTTGAAGGGTTAGTTTTAACTAACACATTTATTTTGTTTTGTATCTTATCTTGTCTTGTATTGTCAAAACCTATACAATCCTGCACAAACTTGTAACTATCCTCTTTCGAATGATGCGTATGATTTTATAAAAGGACTTATACTTTAAGAGTTACAGGGGTTTCTTTTGGGTCCCATTTCTCTGGATCACCCTTACTTTTCATGTAACTAAAGTTGATGGGTTTTGTTGTGAAGATTTGACATTCATGGGTCGACCTTGGGTCGTACCTATAAAAATGTTACATTATCACTTCTGCCTAATCTAATAATCTATGTACTAATGTTATTCTTGGCCATGATTTTTTGTCTAGACATGAATCAGTTGAGATACCTTTTGGGGGAAGTAAACCTTCCTTAACTGTTTGTAACCTTGCAGCAACCGAGGTGGAACCTCCGTCTTTATTTAACAATTTGTCCTGAATGCAAACCCATTGCTATTAAGTCACGCCGATATTGTCATGCAGATATGAGTTTTATTTCGTCCGAAGTAGATCGCCTTCTTAAGGAAGGCATTATCGAACCCAGTCGAAGTCCTTGGCGGGCACAAGTTTTAGTGGTAGCCAATGAATCTCATAAAAAACGCCTAGTTATCGATTATTCTCAAACAGTAAATAGATACATGCAGTTGGACTCTTATCCTCTGCCTAATATAAATGAAATGGCGGGCGAAATTGCACAATATAGTATCTTTAGTACAATAGATCTTAAGAGCGCCTATCATTTGATCCCTATCAAGGAGGAGGATAGGCCATACACTGCTTTCGAAGCCTGTGGCCAGCTGTTTCATTTCAATAGAATCCCGTTTGGTGTAACAAACGGCGTAGCCAGTTTTCAGAGAGTAATCGATGACATAATTCGTAAAGAGGGTTTAAAGGATACTTTCATTTATGTGGACGATATCACTATATGTTGACACGATCAGAAGGAGCATGATGATAATTTGACAAAAATTTTAAATGTTGTCAAAAAGTATAATCTTCATATTAACGAAAATAAGAGTTCTACATCTAAGTCATCTATAGACTTACTAGGTTATAGAATAAGTAATGGTTCTTTAAAGCCTGATCCTGAGAGGTTAAAACCACTGCTTGAAATGCCTCCTCCTAATAATGCTAAAGACATGCGCCGAGTAATGGATATGTTTGCCCACTATTCTAAATGGATCGGAAAATTCTCCGAGAAAGTACGACCTTTGGTTGAAAATAAAACATACCCTCTCCCTCTTAACGTAATTAATGCTTTCGAAAATCTTAAAAGTGATATTGCTAATTCTGTGGTTGTTGCCATTGATGATAATATTCCTTTTGTAGTAGAGACTGATGCGTCTGATTACGCAATAGCTGCTCAACTTTGTCAAGCTGGACGTCCAGTCGCCTTTTTCGCCCGTACTCTTTCGCCCTCTGAAAGGAATCATTCTCTATAGAAAAAGAAGCATACGCCATTGTTGAGTCTATCCGAAAATGGCGGCATTATCTGCTTGGTAAACACTTTAAACTATTAACGGATCAAAGGTCAGTAGCGTTTATGTTTGACACTAAATATAAAGGAAAAGTTAAGAACGAGAAAATCATGAGATGGAGACTTGAATTGTCAAGTTTCAGTTATGACACTGTATATCGACCCGGAAGAGAAAATATAGCTCCAGATACGCTTTCTCGCGCATTTATAGCATCTATTAATAAACATCATTCAGAAGAGTTACACCTTGCCTTGTGCCATCCCGGAGTAACTAGAATGTGGCACTTTGGTTAGAAACCGGAACCTCCCATATTCAATTGAAGATGTAAAAAACGTTATTTCAAAATGCATTGTATGCGCCCAGTGTAAACCGAAGTATTTAAATAGTAATCAAGGTCAGTTAATAAAAGCTACACAACCTTTCGAAAGATTAAATATTGACTTTAAAGGTCCTTTGCCTTCCAATTCCCGTAATCGTTATCTGCTAACGATAGTAGACGAATTTTCGAGGTTTCCTTTCGCGTTTTCATGTGCGGACACTTCTGCTGAAACTGTAGTTGATTGTCTTAGTCAACGTTTTGCTATCTTTGGTGCACCCGCGTATGTGCACTCCGATAGAGGTTCCTCCTTTATGTCGTATACACTTAAACAGTTTTTGAACTCACGCGGAGTGGCCACTAGTAGAACGACCCCATATAATCCCCAGGGAAATGGTTTAGTTGAGAGATCTAACAGAATTATATGGAAAGGAGTAAATTTAGCTTTGGCTTCGAGAAATCTCCCTGTTGGCTGTTGGGAAACGGTTTTGCCCAATGTATTATACAGCATACGATCTCTTTTATGTACTTCTACAAACTTCACCCCTCATGAGAGATTATTTAATTATCAGCGTCGATCTACAAATGGCCATTCCATACCTACGTGGCTTACTGCCCCGGGTAAAGTATTATTGAAAAATTATACACGTCAGTCTAAATATGAGCCTCCAGTTGAAGAAGTAGAACTCATTGAGGCTAATCCCGAATATGCTCATATGTTCGTCTCCCGGGAGGCCGAGAGACTACTGTCTCGCTTAAGCACCTCGTCCCTGCTGGGGAATTTTTGACTCGAGAATACAAAAATACTAACGAAGGTGATGGTGTGTTAAACAACCATCCCCCGTCACCTACCATCCTGCCCTCAAAGCCGTCACCCACTACTGCTCCCTCCAATCCCTCACCGGTCAACGCTCCTCAGACTTCAGTAGATGATGATAACACAGCTCAACAAAAAATTTTTTTGTTTCGTTGCCAAGGAAATTCGTACGAATTTAGGGTATTTTGGGGTTGCTGAATTCCAAAATGAAAGTAGTTTTTCCGATTTGGCTCTAGTTCTTGAGATAATGAATAGGAAACGTAACCATAACGCGTGCATATGGGAAACTACCGGAACATTCTAGATGGTGAGACACGCGAATATTCGGGACTTCTTCCTTACTTCAGCCAAGATGAAGAACTTGTATACTGCAATAACATCCCTGGACTTGTTCTTCAAATGGGACTGGAATATCGACCAGGAGATTGGCGGCTTTTTATAGACAGCTCCAGTAGAAGCTTGAAATGTGTTTTATTGCACAATGGTAACCGATATGCATCTCTTCCAATTGCTCACTCAACAAAACTTAAAGAAGAATATGAAAATATCAAAATGGTCCTGCAGAAACTCTGCTATCATGAGCACCAGATGCCTATTTGTGTTGATCTAAAGATGGTAAACTTCTTGCTTGGGCAGCAAAGTGGATATACGAAGTACCCTTGTTTCATCTGTTTATGGGATAGTAGGGCAAGGCAAGATCATTGGAAAAAAGTGACATGGCCTTCAAGAGAAAACATGACTGTAGGTGCAGCGAACATCATTAACGAGCCTTTGGTTGACAGGGAAAAAACCATCCTCCCACCACTTCATATCAAGCTGGGACTAATGAAACAATTTGTTAAGGCCTTGGACAAAGATGGCGATTGCTTCAAATACATTTGTAGATCGTTCCCTGGACTAAGTATGGAAAAACTAAACGCTGGAATCTTTGATGGCCCTCAAATCCGTACACTTATCAAGGATTCTAATTTCACAAAATTTATGAATGGTGTTGAAGCTTCTGCCTGGTGCAGTTATCTCTCAGTTGTCAAGAACTGGTGCAAAACATGCTCACAAACTTTGAAAAGTTGGGTACTAATATGAGCATAAAGGTACACTTTCTCCATAGCCACTTACACAGATTTCCGGATAATCTTGGTGATTTTAGCGAGGAACAAGGGGAGAGGTTTCATCAAGATATCAAGGTGATGGAGGAAAGGTATCAAGGCAGATGGGACAGACACATGATGGCAGACTATTGCTGGAACCTCCAACGTGATTGTCCTGATAACCCACATAAAAGAGAATCGTACAAACAGAGATTTATTATACATTAATTGTAATTATGCGAATCAGCTTACTGTGTTTATCTGTTATTATACCGAATAAAATGCCATTATGTATTTCATGTGTTTACTTTTGTATGATTTGAGACAATTTCAATGCGATTTGTAAGTAGGCTCCGCCTGAACATTAATTTTTTTGCATTTTTACGTGTTTCAATGGGGTACCAATTATCTCATAAATTAGAGCCAATCTAGCAAAACCGATGTCATATTCGGAATCAGCACCACAAAGTTACCCCAAAATCACTCTAATATGATTGGCAATAAAATGAGTGTTGATCAGTGTAATCAAAATACAGAGTCCCCTATGACTGAGGTAGGGCGATCAGGGCGTACTCGGTGTCCGCCAAGTTATTTTGAGAACTATATTGTTCAATCTAAGTAGGAGGGAAAAATGTAATATTATTTTGCAGGTTTATGATGACTTTTTTAGAATGTTATACCTAAGTAAAATCATTTGTGCTTATATTCAATTCGACTAAACTGATGAATCTGATGTCTGAATTAAATTGATGAGATGTGAGATACTTTATTATATTAAGGTAATAATATTTTCTTTGATGAAATTAATCCTAATCTGTAGTATAAACAATTCATATAAATGCCCTATGTTTACTATATCTATATTATTATTATTATTATAACTTGCGTCATTGGTTATATATATACAGTATATTTTGTGTACCATAACTATATTATTGTTATTTATATTAACAGGAATGTTGTTCAGTTAAGTTGATTAAAGCCTAAGAAAAGGAGAGCGTTTCATTCCACTTGGGTACACCACTTTGAACCTGAAACAAAACGCCAATCCATGGAGTGGCATCACGCAGGCTCCCCACGCAAGAAAAAGTTCAAAATGGCTCCCTCTGCAGGAAAGGTTATGGCCACCATCTTCTGGGATATGAAAGGGGTGATTCTGGTGGACATTATGAAGAAAGGACAATCAGCTCAGAGGAATATATTGCTACCCTACAGAGACTCCAGAGACGTATAAAGCGAGTTCGACCGGAGACAAAACTGGAAGGAGTCCTTCTTTTGCACGATAACGCAAGACCACACAACAGTTTGCAAACAAGAGAGGCCATCACAGAAATGTGCTTGAGTGTGTTACCCCACCCTCCATACAGCCCGGATCTGGCACCTTCAGACTTCCATTTGTTTGGGCCAATGAAGGATGCTATTCGTGGAAGAAAGTTTCAGAGTGACGATGAGGTTGTTGAGGAGGTTAAGAGGTGGCTCCAGCGGAACCCAGCGGACTTTTACCAGCAAGGAATAAAGGCCCTTGTTTCGGGGTGGAGGAAATCCGTAGAAAAGGATGGAGACTACGTGGAAAAATAAAAACTTGTAAAAAAGGTATGTAACTACTTGTGTACAAAATTTTTGGAACTTCCAAGGAAACTTGGAAAGAAAAAAAAAGGTGGGGAAAAATATATTGAGTGGCCCTCGTATATACTTAGGATACTTGTATTCTGGTATACAGAGCAGACTATGTTTGTAAGATGGAAAAGTACTGTATCACTAGGTTTTAAGCTAACTAATGGTGTTAGGCAAGGGGGTATATTATCACCTTATCTTTTCTGTATACACATGGATGACCTTACCAATGAACTAAAAACTGCACGTACTGGCTGTGTCATTGGAAATGAAAAAAATAATTATTTAATGTATGCTGATGACCTTGTTCTTCTGTCGCCCTCTCCCCATGGGCTGAGAGTACTACTAGAGATATGTGAACAATATGGTATAGAAAATGACATCACTTATAATGGGGCAAAGAGTTGTATTTTTACTTTTAGGTGTAATCTACTGAAACATGTATCATGTGGATCTTTTGAAATGAATGGCCAGACAATCCCTGTCAAAGACACATGTAAATACTTAGGTCATATAATTACTCACGAGCTGCGAGATGAACTTTATATTGAGAGCAACGTAAAAAGCTATATGTACAGGGTAACATGCTAGTAAGGAAATTTGGTATGTGTTCAGAATCAATTAAAACTTATTTTTTTAGAACTTACTGTACTGCGTTGTATACATCCCATCTGTGGTAGAACTATACAAAAACTGCTATGAATAAACTCTGAGCAAGTCATAAACGAACCAACGCGGCTGTTCGTATTGTTTTGGGCTAGCCTAGAGATGTTTTTTCCTATCTGACCTAATCGTTGGTGCTGAGTGTAATTAGGTGGTGTTTCTAAGGTGACAAATGGGGTAGGAAGTTGTCCGTACTTAAGTATAGTTAGGGGAAATGTCTATAGCTTCTAAATTGGTAATGTAAGAGAGAGTTAGGTAGGCTGTTTGTGGGACACAGGAATCTAATGGTAGGCTCCCAAAGGAATATCTAATTCAACGCACCGGTAAGTGCTTTTGATTGTTGCTAGAACCTAAGTAACCTAACTGGGGTGTCTACCCCACGCTATCACAGTATGCTATGTAGGGAACCAAAATGGTGCAGTGACAGTGTTATGTTTACTGCGCGTCATCTACCTACCAGCCAAATGTTAATCTGGAAGAATATATAAAATTTCATTACTAGGGTCCAAAACAGCTCTAAGGTGTTATTGTGCAATGTCCTGTCTTCAGATACTGTATACCTCTCACCAGGCCCTCTCAGAGATCCATAGAGGCCCTGGCCACTTCCAGCTTTTGAGGCCCATAGCTAAACCCAATTATTACTTTCACTGCAAAACATTATATTCAAACCTGAAAGTTTCTAAATTTGAGGTCCCCCTTAAGCTTGAGGCCTAGGCCAAATGGCCCTCCTAGACCACCCCCCCTCTGATAGGTCCTGCCTCTCACCTCTATGGTATTCTTGGTTCAGACAACTGCTGGTTTACAATGCCTTATTTTTGTAATGTAGCAAAGATTATATATGTATATTAAGTTGTGTTATAATAAGATTATAATAGCGTGGGGTTAGAGACCCTGCTAAGTTACTAGGTTTTTAAACAACAAAGGCACTTACCGGTGTGTTGAATTAGTTATTCTTTAGGGCCTACCATAGATTTCCTGAGTCCCACAAAGCAGTCTACCTAAACTCTCTAACTTTACTAATTTAGAAGCTATAGACATTACCCCTAACTGATATAATATATTGACAACTTTCTACTCTATTTGTCACCTTAGCAACATCACCAAATTAAACTTAGCACCAACGATTTAGTCAGATCAATTTAGATTTGCATATATTACGTTAAGGTGTATACAGGGTGTTTCAGGAGGGAAGGACAATACTTCGGGAGGTGATAGTATCGGTCATTGTGAGAAAAAAAGTTCATATGAACATGTGTCTAATTCTGAATGGTTACGGAGATAGAGCTGTTTGAATCTGATGCGCGCGCAGCTCTTCCTCCCCCTTCCCTCCCTTATAACCTTGAACCATGTAAGCTGTAATGTAAGCATGTAACATAAGCCAATCGACAGCTGACTGTTGTGAGTGACATTGTTTGGTGTTTGAAGCAGTGTTAAGAATACCACACACCTTCACACATGCCGAATATGCAGATATGGTGTATGTTTACGGTTTTTGCGATGGAAATGCAACAGCTGCTGTTGCAGAATACCGTCGACGGTTTCCAAACCGCAGAATTCCGGATCGAAGAGTGTTTACCAGGGTTTTCAACACATTGCGTGAGATTGGTATACTTCCCAGCGCTCATGTTTCATCTGAACGTGAAGGTCAACAAGATGTGGATGAAGTGGAAAACATTCTTCAGTTGGTAGAGCGTAGTCCTACTACTAGCTCAAGAAGAATTTCTACACGTCTCGGAGTACCACACACAAGAGTATGGCGAGGAAGGCTTGCATCCATATCATGTACAGCGTGTACAAGACCTTCAACCAGGAGACGCTGCCATGCGACTGGATTTTTGTCATTGGGTAAATGCTAATCGCCGATTGCTTCGATTAATACTGTTCACCGATGAAGCTACTTTCACCCGTGACGGTGTCAACAACACTCGTAACTCTCATCGGTGGTCAGACGAAAATCCAAATGCCACTGTGGAAACAAATTTTCAACATCGTTTCTCTGCCAATGTGTGGTGCGGTATCATCGATGATCAGCTGATTGGCCCTGTTACTTTAGAGAATCGTCTTACAGGACAAAGTTACCTAGAATTTCTGCAAAATGAATTGCCAGGACTATTGAAGGATGTTCCTTTGGCTACACGCGCTGGTATGTACTTTCAGCATGACGGAGCTCCTCCACATTCTACCCGTCTGGTGATGCATTACCTAAATCAAACTTTCCTGGTCGATGGATCGGCCGCGGTGGTCCCAGTCAATGGCCACCAAGGTCTCCAGACCTCTCTCCGTTAGATTATTGTTTGTGGGGGCGGATGAAAAGTCAAGTTTACAAAAGAAAGGTGGATACACGAGACGAATTGCTCGCGCGCATTTTGGATGCTGCTGACCGCATAAAGGAACGCCAAGATCAACTCAGACGAACAACACGCGATCTTCGCACACGAGTTGCAGAGTGCATTGAGGTTGACGATGGGATTTTCGAAAACGTATTGTAAATTGTAACAAATTTGTAATTTCTGTATCTGATACCATTCAAAATGCCAATGTTTAGACATTAAATGTTAGAAACAGTAATTGGTTTCTCTTTCTTGATTACCATTAACAATGCTTTTGTATTTGTAGATTCAAACAGCTCTATCTCCGTAACCATTCAGAATTAGACACATGTTCATATGAACTTATTTCTCACAGTGACCGATACTATCACCTCCCGAAGTATTGACCTTTCCTCCTGAAACACCCTGTATATATCCATCTCATAATTGTAAGGTTTGTTGAATGCGGTACTTACAGGGCGTGGTCTTATAGAGAGCTCTCTTGCAATTCAGTTTGGTTGTTTAGATACAAGATTGTTGCATCGTGCAATGGTGTAGGTTGTGTGTTGTTGCAAGGTTTAGAAAGAAGACCATAAATAATGCCCCTTTTGTTTTTTATCTTAATTTTATGCAACTGAGGCCTAAGGGTGGCCCACATCGAGTAAGCAACCCTGAGGTAGGACCTAATAGGACTTCCAAGTCTGTAAGTTTTTAGTCTAGCTTAACTTGGGCTGTAGGTTAAACTGGCCCTTCAGAGCTTGGCTGTTCACGGCTCAGCTGGAATTCTGAACCCAATAAAATAAAATATAACATAGTCCTTCGAAACCGGATTCTAGCCCAAGACTGAGTCAGTGACTATTTTTCGGCAAAGTTCTGATTGTGCAAATTGTAGCCCAAGTTAGGCCTGGACGGGTTGAGCATAAATGAGTTAAGGTTCCAGGGTAGAAAGTTTGGTCACCCACTTGCGAAACTTGGCCACTAGTCTGTCGTTGTTTTGGGCCTACATTTTTACAGGTTTGGTTAATTTTGGTTTATTGTTCGTAGGCGAAGGTTGCAGACTTCAGTGCGCCAGTTACTTGGGTGGAAAATTTGGTATTCCATACTGGTGGTTGGTCAGTACCCCAACTAAGCAATTCAGTTTACTTAAAAAAAGCAGAATTTGAGTTTGATCAGTTTGGTTAAGTATTTTTGCCAATTCAGTTTATTTGGCATTGAGCCCAATTGTTGTTTGCATTGAAGATGAGTGCAGCTGAATTGCACAAGTTTAGAAAAACGAAAAGCGCCTACAAAGGTCTAATTACAAAGGTCAATACCACTATAGATGCTGCCATTTTGGGGGTGAAATGACTAAATTGAAATTCATGTGATTTGGTAGCAATTTAATGTAATCATTTGGCATACAAAATAGTATCCTTGCTTCAAAAACAATAAAAAATAACTCCTACCTACATCAATTTTAATTCAAAAATTCAATTTTTCCGTAAATTCGTAACAAAATAGCAAATGTGTGCAAACATCCTATCAACATTTAAAGTGGCAATAATACAGTATATCGTTCAGAGTCTTTATTTGAAAGTAACCAATGCAGTCATGTCCTTTTTGCTGCGGTTCCTTGACATCAGCATTCGGTTTGCTACTTACGCTTTGATGTAGCCTTCTCGCCTCTCGTGACTGTAAACTTGACTAGCTGCTTCTGTGACCATTTTCACACATCTCTCCACACTCTGAGTGTGAAAAGGCCACTTTGGCACTTGCATTGGGGCCTCTTTAAGTTGTGTTAAATCTTTGTTTGTTATACATGTTGTCAGTGGTGGCTCCAAAACTTCCGAACTCAAGTTAACTAATTCTGACAATTTCGTGGCATTGACGTTTATCGGAGGTACCTTCCTTGTCTGAACAGAGCAGTCTCCCAGCTGGTCATCATCTAGTGATGTTCCTCTAAGCTTTAGAATGATTTCCACAGCCTCAGTTCGCTCTTTGGTACATTGACTGCAGAGTATTGCTTGCAAAACTGCCTTTGGCCTAGCATACCAAGCGGACCTTCTCACCACAGGTAACACGATGTCCACCACTACTTTCCTTTGGGTTCTCAGTAACTGTAATTGAAACAAGATGTGGTTGGGCCCCTCCATCCACATTGGATTAAGTTTTACATTGAACCAGTGAGGAAGATAAAACCCGATAATAAATTCAACAATCACATCAAATTCTTTAGCATTTTGCCCTTCAGTGCATGTTTGGAAACTCAAATCCTGCAGAAACGAATCGCTGTAGTTAACCAACGACTGTGACTTACGGGTCCAATCTCCAAGAAGCCAGATTTTGAGGCAACTTTCCTGATCTGATTGCTTGAACAATACGATAAGCGTAAGATTGATCCGTGCTGAGGTCTTTGATAACTTATAACTTCTTCAGACAACATTGGAAGGGGAGGGCCTACTTCGACCTTTGGAAATTTTGTATTTATTTCTAATTCCGTTGCTTCATCTAGCATGTTGCCAAGGGGCCTGACCACTTGTTGTTGCTCTTTGTAGGACCATCAAGTTCCTGGATGAGACGACGAAGAGGTAGTTCCCCTGTGTGCAAATCACATACAATCCAAACAAGCCTTCTTCCAAGTTTTTTCTCTAAATGCGTCATAACACCGCCCTGCCATCCAGTGTTCACCGCAGTTGAGTCTCCACCAACGGCCTGCAGTGAACTGTCAAGTCTTCTTTCTTGAAGCCAACATATTATTTGATCAGCAATTGCCTCTGCATGTTTCTTGCCTTCTACTTCTGCTTCAGGAATAAAGTGAAACAAATAGCGGCACCAGGTTCGGAACACACAGAGTAGTGTTCTTCTTTGATGAGACCGGGAAACTTTCTGTCCATTCCCTCTACCTCTAGGAGAACTTTTGTGTCATCTCTTCTTCCATCAAACAAAAGGCAAGAGAGACCTTCCTCCTTCAAATCTTTTTCATGCTGATCAGATATTTCCTTCATTATTTTTTCTTGTGCACTTCTTATCTTATTATGATCTATCACTAAGGATGTATACTCTCGGCTGATGAGGCTTGCATCTATCTAAGTGGCAGTGGCAATCTCTGCAGTCTCTCGTAGCCCCGTATGGTGGCGAATACTGGCAAGGGCAATGTTTGAGATGTCTTTAGTGTTGTATTTCATTCTCTTCGGCGAAGGTTCAGATGGCATTTTGGAGCTATCATCTGATGTTGCTTCTTTCTGTTCATCTGAAGAGCTTTCAAAGAAGTGAGAAACCTCTTGATAGAGCTCTTCATCTCTTTGGGTGGCTTCTTCACTCTTCTTTTTCTTCTTTTCTTCCCTCTCTCGGATTTTCTCTTTTTTCTTAGCAATAACAATCTGTTTTTTGGTTTCTGAATAATCTGCCGAACCAATCTGCATACTTCCTTGGCCTCCTGCCTTTGTTCTCTGCGCCTTTATGAAAGCCAGCTCCAAAACAGGGATCTTCTTCTCACGAGGACAGCGACAATCAATGTGAGGGTGAGGTTCTCTTCTGCATGAGGGAGAACATTTGGCTTCAGAACACAACTCTATGGGACACTGGCAGTTAAAAATGTCAAGAAGAGTATCAAGTGTGTGCAGAAATGTATTTTTCTTTGCTAGTGTTCCTTTACCAAGTGATGTCTCAACTGCTTTGTGCCACAGCTTTGTTAATTTTAGCTCAATAGTTCTATACTGATTGAGTACAGGTGGTTTGAATAACACATTAGCTTTTTTCCACTGATGCAGAAGAGGGGGAATCATGTCCCTTATGAGCTCTTTCTCTGTGTAGTTCCTTCTATCCTTTGTATTTTGTTCACGAAGGAGTAACCCTAGTCTCAGCATGTCTCGCACTGTTGGTAGTTCTGATACGGGAAGCTCCTTGCCTGTACCAACTAACAGGCTCAAGTGGCATGACGACTGACCTCTTGTCTTCAATTTTGGCATCTTAGGAATATCTGAAAAGAAAGAAAAACATTTAAGTATTTTATATCAATTACGATGTTTCAAAGTTTAGTCATTCGATGTTCTAAAATTCAATAAAAAAATATTTCATGGGATTACAACATAATTAGACAGAAGAATATGATGATAATAAATAATTGTAATAATCAATAATCCATACTTACAGTTAAACTGTAGTATTCGTCTAGTAGAATAACTATGAAGTAGGTACAAGAACAATAACAGCACACCACCGTCTATGACATCTAAGAGGCAACTGAGGACTGAGAGTGAGGGACAGTTCTATTCATGTTGTGACTTGTACATTGTACAACAACTATATGACCTTGAAAACACTCCATATGCGATCAGTGGGATAATTCTGTGACAGTTGAATAGTTAATCAATTTATGTCCTATTATTTAGTAAAAGAGTCAATTTCTGAAACTTTAAGGTAAAATTGATATAGGTAAGGGTTAGTTTATTTCCGTTTGGTTGGCCAATTTCAAGTTTTGACATGAAAAGACACTATATTTTCACTACCAAAATTGATTTGAAAAAAGTTGACAAAATTGACACACCCTACTGCCATAGAGCAACAGGATTTAAGCTTAGTGACTGCGCAGCTTTCCATATTAGAAACTAAAAAGGTTGCTCTAAGCGAAGTAAATGTTAAAATTGAGGCTCTTTTAGAAGAGGATGAAATTGAAAATAACATAATTTACTTTGAAGAGATTTTTGATGACATAATTAATTTGGGAGGTGAAAATTAATTTTTGCCAATTCCTTCACTGAGGGGTTTTAAAAATATGTTTTTGGATGTGAAGAATTCAAATCTGCTATTATTTTTGTGATTGCTCAACACTTAGCTTGGTAAATCTACGTTTGATTAAAAAGCACATAAATTGCTCTCGGAAAACAACATTTATTAATTTTAACTTCTCAAAATGTCAGGTAATGCTATAAAAATTTTAGTTTCTCTGCATAAAACATATCCTAGTAATCATAAAACATATCCTTGTAATCATAAAACAACATTAGAAAGTAATGACATCAGTAAAAAAAAATATTTAAACAAGTTTCATCAAGTCTTGCTTTGATTCGTTCTTGGACATCAGCCGCCGACTTGCTTCTTGGCCTCTGATATAGCCCTCATGTTTCTCATGTGTATACACCCTGCCTGCTGCCTCTGTGACTTGTTTCACACACCTCTCTATTGACTGAGCATGACAGGGCCACTGTGGAACTTGCATAGGCTTGTCAAAGAACTTCTTTACTTCCGCTGTAGTCAGTTTACATGTCAAAGGAGGTTCAAATACCCAGTCAGACCAGTCTGTCAGCTCCAACACGGAAGAAGCACTGGGGTTGATGGAAGGTGTCTTCCTGGGACGTACAGAAAGATCTGCAAGTGTGTCATCATCTCCACCCCTCATGTCAACAATCTTTTGGACACCAGCTCTCCTCTCCTCACTGTCATCTGAGCACAAGAGTGTCTGGATTATCATTTCGCTGAATGCATACCATGCTGAGCGCTTGATGGTTGGCAAAACAGCATCCACTACAGCCTTCTTTTGCAGCCTAACTAGCCGCAGCTGAAACAAGATGTGGCGTGGGCCTTCCACCCAAGAGTGTTTTACTTTGATGTTGAACCAACAGGGGTAGTACACACCAACAATGTATTCCACTATCAGTCTTAAGTTGTTGAGGGTTTTGCCTTTAAGGCCATGTTTTGAAACCCATATGCGACAAAGCCTGTTTGCTGTTGTCAACCACCTTGAATGGCTCACTGGACCAATTTCAAGAAGGGCCAGATCTGTGGGAAGTTCTCCTGTCCTTATGGCCTGTGTGATCCTATACCCGTACGCTTGATCAGTAGAGAGATCCTTTACGACATCGTCACTCAGTGAAGTAAGAGGCTCTCCAATTGAGAGTTTGGTGAATGAAGGATCAATTTCAAGTTCGGTTGCAGTGTTTAGCATCTTGCCAATGTTACCTGTCCACTTGTTGTTAGACAAGGTCCCATCCAGTGCTGTGATCAAGTGTCGCAGGGGTAACTCGTTAGTGTGGAGGGCACAAACCAACCAGATCAGCTTACGGCAAAGCTTGACCTCTACCCAATGCATGGAACCACCCTCCCAGCCAGTGTTAATATTTGTAGAATCACCTCCAATGGCCTGCAGGCTTTTATCAATGCCCTTCTTCTTCATGAAATCTACAAGATTATCAGCAATAACTTCAGCAGGTTTTTTTTCTCGTTGAGCCTTTCTCAGGAGTGAAGTGGTAGAGATATCTTCCACCTGGCTCACTGCACACAGAATAATGCTCTTCTTTGATGATGCTGGGGAACTGACGATCTGAATTGTCTGCTTTCAGCATAACTTTAGTTGTATCTTGACGACCGTCAAAGAAGATGCAGTCAATTTCACCCTTCTTACAAAGATCATCAAATTCCTGATCCAGGGATCTCATAACTTTTTCTTGGGCCCTCTTGACTTTATTGTGATCAACTACAAGTCTCTTGTCTTCTTCAGTGATCAAGCCAGCATCCATAAAGGCAGCAGTGGTGATGGCAGTTGTGGCACGCAGGCCAACACCATATCTGATGCTATGCATAGCAACATTAGGTATTTCTAATGTGTTGTACTCTGGCTTTTTATTGGAAGTTGAAGACGTGCTTGGTATTTCTAATGTGACTTCATAACTTCCATCCTTTCCACCTTGAGCATCAGCTATTTGTTCTTCATTTTCATCATCAGAGAAAATTATTTCATTTGATGGCATTGAAACATCCTGCTTACTTGTCTGCTTATATTCAGCAAGCCTTCTTCTTTCGTCTTCTTGCCGCTTCTGCTTTTTGACTTGTCTGTTGTGCTCAGGTTGATCTGGCAAGCCAATCTGATGTGGTCCAATAGAACCAGACTTGTCTCTCTGACCTTTAATGAAAGCAAGTTTTCACAGGGATCTTCATCTCCCTAGGGCATGTACAGTTAATGTGAGTTTCGTTTTTGCAACCAGCATCTGCAAGGCAGCCAAATTCAGAGCAGAGAACAATTTTACACTTGCAACTGAGGATGTCAAAAAGCTTGTCAAGTTTTGCAATGAAAGCCTCTTTGACATGTAGCTTTCCTCTCCCAAGAGATATGTTTCTGGCCTGCTCCCAGCTCTCTTGGATCTTGTTTAAGATTGTGACTCGTGAATTTACAACGGGGGCTACAAAAGAACTGTTTGCTCGTTCCCACTTTTCAAGCACTTTAGGAGGGCAACAACTCTCTACCAGTTCCAATTAGGTTGCTCATATGTGTGAATGTCCCCAGTCTTGTCCTCCTTTTAGAAGCCATTGTAGGTCAATTCCCACTGGTTAGGAAAGTAGCACTGACGGACAAGTAATCTTCAGCACACTGATGAATATGTTTCAACCTGTGAAATAAGCAAAAACAGCAGTGCATTATATATACAGCATATATAATTATTAATATAATAATTATTATATAATTCCACAAAAAAGTCAAAAAAGTCACTATTTTTATGTAGCTTCTTACCAAGCAAAACTAAATTATATTAAATTAACAAAAATATCTTTAGAATTCCTAAGTCATGCTGCAACTTTTGCAACTTTTTAGCACCCCTCATATTTGGAATTTGAAAGTTGAAAAATTCGACACACCCTAATGCCACAGAGCAAAAGAGTACAGCAGCTCGGTACAGTTAGAGACCAGGCCGAATAATGAAACACAACCCTCAACAAATGGTGAAGTTAAGGTTAACAGATCTGCAGTTCAATTACCGAGGCTTGCTACTCAAAACATTTTCTGGGAGTATTCAGGAATGGCAAGGATGGGCAGACAGTTTTCAATCAGCAGTTCATTCTAGTCAAGTGTTAAGTGCGGTGAAGTTTAATTATTTGCAGTCCCTCTTAGAAGGGGAGGCAGCAAAGACAATAGCAGGATTAGCATTAACAGAGGCTAATTATATTGTGGCTTGGGATATATTAAAGAAACGGTTTGGTAAGCCAGAAATTTTAATTAAAAGCCACCTCCGTGAACTTTTAGCCATACCTCCTGTTAATAATCCCAATAGTGTCAAGGAGTTATGGCAGTTATATGATGAATTTGAAGTTAGAACTAGGTCCCTGGACAACTTGGGTGTAGGCAGGGCCGGATTAACCATTAAGCAAAATAAGCCCGTGCTTAGGGCATCAAGGGAAGGGGGGCACCACAGAAATTTTCCATTGTCGGATTTACCATGGATTTATTATACTATTATAATCGCGGCTTATAGCCTATAAGCTGTTGAAAACTGAATTATATATATTCATATATAGTATTTATTTTTTTTCATTGTTTGAATTTGTAGTGAACAACAACCCTTTTGAGAGAATAAATATATTTCGTTGTAATCACACACTTTACGCTTTGCGTTATTATTTTGTTTATATCAAATCTTTGAGCGCCATATTAAAAATACATATAGATTAAATATTTTCGTGTGCTATAGGAAGTTATTCTGAACGTGTGATTTGTGCATATAATATTAAATATATATTTTACATAATCATTTGGTATTGTTTTACAGAAAGATTTAGGTTTATAGAATTGTAATATAAATTAATATTAAAATAAAAGAAACTATAAACTCTCTATATTGCTGTTGTATCAAGTGATGTTTATCACGGCCATTATAATAATAAGATATACTGACCTAAGTTAATTAGCGTTGAAGAAGTTTATCTGTTGCTCTCTCTTCTTCTCTAGGGTAAGTCTATGAAGTGTACTTTATTTGTATATATAACAATATTTTATCATACACGTATCTTTATTTTATAATTTATTTATCTATTGTCATAACAGTATAAAAGAATTTAGATTGTAATAACCAGAGTGAATAATTTGTAATGTATATATAACATCAAACGTAGTTAGGACAATTTAGGCCCTAAGCAAATGTTCATATTTCCTATAATTAAATATTGTGTTTTAAATAAATAAATAAATGTAAATATAAAATGTGGCTCGTTAATAGTGAAATGTTAATATTGATATTTTTATAGATTGCGTATTATTAATTCTAATGTTAAGTATTTTTATTTTATAGGTTTCGGTTCCTTCTTTCGGTTCCTTCTTTTGGTTCCTTCTTTCGATTTGATTTGTATTCAACATTTCGAGTTGATATTTCGGTTGAGTTATATTTAATTGCCACTTATATTTAAATTGCCACTTTGGTTGTGTACGGTTCCCATTTTGTCTTTCTGAGAATAAAAGAACAAAGCCAAGATTGTGATATGTGTAACTGTGTTGATTGCCACATAATATACAAATAAAATATTCTTTTTATTTCTGTATTTTACAGACCCCAAGAACCAAGATGAAACGTGTTCAGTTAAGTGGTGCACAAAAGCGAAAACTATCAAAAGAGAAACAAGAGAAGACTTTGGATTTAGAGTCCAAGACTGCAAAGCTGACTGATTTCTTCACACAAGTTCCACGACCACAACGTCAACATGATATACCGATTCTGAATCAAAACCAATCTCCGTCATCAGAAGTGGACACAAATACCACTTTGATCACTTCAAAATCAAAATATGATGACGTTGGAATCACCGAGGTGTCACAAGCAGGTTCATCTACCACATGTCTCACTACTGATCTCACTTTGCCTGTAAATTCTCTTGATACCTCTACTGCAAATGTTGATTCAAGTTGCTTTACAAGACATTCTGGGGTTGAAATAATTGCTGAAAATGAAAGTTTAGTGGACCATGGTGATGGTGGTGAAATGAATCAGTCTGCAGAAGATGAAGTAAATATAGCAAAAGATCCAGGGTTGTGGCTTGATTTCTCTGCTGATGATGTGGCTTATTGGATTGCTTGTGGACCCAGTGACTGTCAACACCACAATGGGCCATTTGACAAGTCTTACCGGCATTTCAGTAGTGGCAAACCAGCAAGATACTGTTCACAAAAACTTTTCGTTGGGACAAAAGCCAATGGTGAGAAATACAAGAGAGAGTGGTTATTGTATTCACCATCAACAGGATCAGTTTACTGTTATGTTTGTAAACTGTTTGCTCCTAAAAATGTCTCACATTTTGTTATAAGAGAAGGGTTCAGTGACTGGCGAAATACTATTGTAATTGATCATCATGAAAAAAGCACTACTCACCGAGACTCTATGCTAACATACTTAACTCGCAGACAAGGTGCGGGGTTGGGACAACAGTTGGAAAAACAAATTCAGGAAGAGTGTGATTACTGGGAACATGTCTTGAGGCGTGTCATAGCTGTTATTTGTACGTTAGCTGAACGTGGCTTGTCTTTTCGAGGAACAGAAGAAAGATTTGGATCATTGCAGAATGGGAATTTTTTAGGGCTGCTTGAGCTCATAAGCCGGTTTGATCCATTTTTAGCAGGTCACATTTTGAAATATGGAAATTCTGGCAAAGGAAATCCTTCTTACCTGTCCAAAACCACCTGTGAGGAACTCATTCAACTAATGGCTCAAAAGGTCCACGCACTCATTGTTGACGAAGTAAAATCTTCTGGTTATTTTAGTTTGTCAGTTGATTCAACACCAGATCTATCACATATCGATCAGTTAAGTGTTGTACTTAGGTACTTAAAAGATGGACAGCCTATTGAACGCTTTTTAACCTTTCTGAAAATGAAAAGCCATACTGGTGAGGAAATGGCAAATCAGGTGTTGCAGTACTTACGTGAAGTTTGTAAGCTAAACTTTTCAAAATGTAGGGGTCAATCTTACGACAACGCTGCCAACATGTCTGGGCGTTATAAGGGGATGCAGCAAAAAATTTTAGAAACAAACAAGTTTGCTATATATGTGCCCTGTGCAGCCCATTCACTAAATCTGGTAGGCCGAAGTGCTGTTGACTGCTGTCAAGAGGCGGTTAATTTCTTCTCTACAGTGCAGTTGCTCTATACCTTTTTTTTAGCCTCAACCAGCAGGTGGGAAATTCTTAAAGGTTGTATTGGAAATGAAAGTGTCTTAAAATCCCTCTCTGATACCAGATGGGAGGCACATGCTATGGCAACAGCAGCAATTTTGAAATCTTTCCTTAAAATTTTAGAAGCGTTAGAATGTATAGCTGAAGACCAGTCACAAAAGGGAGACACTAGAAGAGAAGCAAATAATATTGCAAATAAGATGCAAGAGCTAGAATTCGTTTTTATGTTGAATTTTTGGGATGAGATTTTGCAAAATTTTCATAGAGTAAGCAAAGTTCTACAGAATAAGGATGTGAACTTAAAAACATGTGCAGATCTGTATGGATCATTAGCTGACCAACTGTGCACTTCACGAGATGAATTTGAAAGATATGAAGCAGCTACAAAGGAAATGCTACCAGATGTTGATTACAAGGCAGCTCAAACTCGCAAACGTATCAGAAAGAAGGTACCCAATGACGGAGATGCACCAGAAGTATATCTGAATGCCAGAGATAAATTTCTTATCACCACCTTTTACACAATTGTTGACAAACTTGAAACTGAGATGAGAAGAAGAGGAGAGATATACAAAGAAATAGCAGAGAGATTTTCTTTTCTAAGTGATGTGCCACATAATGTCACCACTTCATCATCTACTGAAATTGAAAGGTATTCTCAGGGTTGTAAAAAGATGATTGATGCTTACCCAGAGGACTTGAACACTAATTTCTCTGCTGAGCTTCAGCAGTTTCACTCATATGTGTGCCATAAGTTCAGTGCAAAAAAAAATGTAAAAACAAGATTCAGTCATGCTGAACTTTATAAAATAATTGTAGAAGACAATATTGAGTGTGCCTTCCCAAATGTAGAAATTGCCTTTCGTATATTTTTAACATTAATGGTCACAAATTGCTCAGCTGAGCGTTCATTTTCTCAGTTGAAGTATATTAAAAATACCAACAGAACAACTATGCAACAAGGCAGGCTGGATGCCTTATCTCTACTAAGTATAGAAGCAGATGTGTTACGTAAGATTAGTTTTGAGGATCTGATCAAAGACTTTGCAATTAAAAAAAGTAGGAGAAAACTTTTCAAATATAAATGAAGTGGAAGTATACAAAAATAAACATTATTTTCCATCTTACTGTAAGTTTTGTTTCATTTCAAAAAATAAAATTTTATTTTATGGTTTATTTTTGTTTATATTTTGAATTACATATATATGGGGCACCAAAATCTTTTAAGTGCTTAGGGCCTCTAAAGGTCTTAATCCGGCCCTGGGTGTAGGAATGGAAAGGTATGGTATAATGTTGGTCACTATACTGGAGTATAAATTGCCTAGCTCAATTTTGCTTGAATTAAGTAGGTGACACTCTACAGAACATGTGTACATCCCCCTTCAGCAGATGCTAAGTCTTTTAGGCACAAAATTAGCAAGACGAGAGGGAATTGAGTTTGCACAGTGGGATGTTAAACAAGGGGACAAAGGCAGGCACAGCACCAAAGTTTCTACAAAAAGGAATATCCCAAGTACAGTGTCAGCTCTACATGCATCCTCTGAGAATAAATTAAAGGGAATCAAGGAATGCATATTTTGCGAAGGCAACCACAAGTCATATAAATGTGAGGTGGCTGAGGCTTTACCTGTTGAGGAGAGAAAGGACAGGGTAACTAAGTCCACAACGTGTTTTAAATGTTTTTTGAAAGGTCACAGAGCAAGGTTTTGTAAGTTTAAAATGTTGTGCAAAAAATGCCATGGCCGGCATCAGCCGTTATTGTGTGAAAACACTCCTAGTAGGCCTACCCCAGAAGTAGAGACATCAGTGGTACATGCCACTGCTATGAAAGGGAATAAAAGTAAAGGGGGATTATTGCAAACAGCTGTAGCATTATTAATTGGGAATGATGGAGAAGCTACTGTAAGAGTGTTGTTTGATAGTAGTAGCCAGTGTAGCTTTATTAAGACCAGAATTTCCAGAAAATTGAAGTTTAAAGAACTTAAGAGGGAAAATTTAAGAATTTCTGGGTTTGGGGGTTCCGTTCAAAACCGAACCAAAGTTAAGAAGGTAGAAGTTCTGGTTAATGGGTTGTTACCACAAAGTCCCACTATCAAGGTCCAGGATGTAGAGATTGAGGAACTTTGCGCTCCAGTCACTACTTGTTTAGATATAGCATGTGTCCAAGAATTGCAAGTTAAAGGAATTAATTTGGGCAATAATAAGTTTGAAGGAACAGAAGATATTAGTCTTTTGATTGGAGCTGACTATTATTGGGACTTCATCACTGGTAACATTGTCCGCACATCTCAAGGTCCAGTAGCTATTGGAAGTAAGCTAGGTTGGATGCTACATAGTAGCTATTGCAATGAAATGGAGGTTAAAGCTCTTTTTGTTAAGATTGAGGAGAACAGCCATGGTTTGGAAAGACATTTGAAAGCCTTTTGGGAACTTGAATCCATTGGCATAAAGGACAAACAGGAAAAGCAGGCAAGTACAGTGAACAGTGATGTTTTAGAGCAATCTGGAAAAGGTATTGGGTTTAGAGATGGTTGCTTTGAAGTTGGCCTCCCTTGGAAAGATTCTTGCAAACCCAGTTCAAACCTTCAGCTAGCCAAGAGGAGGTTGGAGACTTCATTGCACAGGCTAAGAAAAAATGAGTTGTTAATTGAATACAATGAGGACATCCTAAGCTATGTAAAGGAGGGCTATACTGAAAGGGTGCAAGGTGAGCTGGTGAGTCAGGAGGCACATTATCTGCCACACCATGCAGTGGTACGGCGAGACAAAACTACCACTAAACTGAGGGTAGTTTTTGATGTCTCAGTCAAGGACAAAGGTGGTGTGTCCTTGAATGACTGTTTGGATGCTGGGCCAAATTTAAATGCAGATTTATTTTCCTTGTTACTGAGATTCAGGTTTGGTAGAATAGCATTGACTGCAGATGTGAAGCAAGCCTTTTTGTGGATAAAGTTAAAACCAGAGGACAGAGATGCAGTATGGCATCTGTGGGTGGATACGGAAGACTTGCTGGAAAATGAACCTAAGGTTCAAGCATATAAAATGAAGTCAATGTTGTTTGGCCTCAGCTCTAGTCCATTTCTGTTGGCAGCTACTATGCAGTACCATTTTAAGAAATATTCTGACGTCTATCCTAACACTATTGAACACATAAGGAAAAATTTTTATGTTGATGATTTGCTGTGTTCCGTGGATAATACAGAAATGGCTAAACAGATATCCATGGAGGCTAAAGCTATAATGAGGGAGGCTGGCATGTAGCTTAGAAAATGGCAGACCAATCATTCTCAGTTACAACAGTTTATGAGTCAGTCCTGTGTAGGACCTGATGCAGCAGAAAGTATTGAGGATTCTGGTATTAAGGAGTTGTGGGCAATAGACACAAAGGTGCTAGGCATTGTTTGGCAGCAAGGAGAGGATTTGTTTACCTTCAAGGGAAATCTTTAGTAGAGCTGGCTGAGAATGAGATAAGGTGGACAAAACGTACAGCTCTTAGTTTGGTTTCGAAGATCTTTGATCCTCTTGGATTCCTGGCTCCATTTGTGATAAAGTAAAAAATTTGGTTCCGGAGCCTCTGGGAAATTGGACTTGGTTGGGACCAAGAGTTACCTGATCATATGGTGGTAAGGTGGAAATATTGGTTCAAAGAATTGGCACATCTTGGAGACATTGAAATCCCAAGATGGTACTTTGGAGAGTTGAACAATAGTCCAGATAATTTGGAGCTGCACATCTTTTGTGATGCAAGTGAGGAAGCCTATGCAACTTGTATTTATATAAGAGGCACATTCAAAGAGGAAGTAAGTTGCAGGTTGGTTGCTGCAAAGAGCAGAGCAGCACCTTTGCAGAGGCGGATCCAGGAATTTAAACAGAGGGGGGGTCCAGTCTTGGTGGGGCTCGTTACTGATATGTCCTCGGCCTTCGGCCGAGGACGCGCGAGCGAAGCGAGCGCCAGGGGGGGGTGCCCGAGGGGGGTGCCCGAGGGGGGGTGTACCCCCCTCGGTAGGAAATTTTCATATTTGAAGATAGCTTTAGATGGATTTGAAGTATATTCCCGTTATCAAAATCCTGCTTGTTCACACACCCAGGCCAGGTCTGAAATGTCTCAGGATCGGACATAAACTTTTTTTTCTTTATTCTTTTTAAGGAAATTAATTTTGTGGCAATCGGGATACATGTACCTTAAGCCATTTTAAGTCTTCAGGTCTTATTTTTCATATATAGGAGCAAACAAACGCAATCGAAAAATCGTTGGTCACCGTGAGCAGGGGGGGGTCCGGACCCCCTCGACCCCCCCCCCTTGGATCCGCGCCTGCTTTGAAAAGGCTTTCTATTCCAGGGTTGGAATTGATGGGTGCAGTTATTGCTAGTCGGCTTGCAGTTACAGTGCAAAAATCTTTGGCCCTTTATGAAATTCCAAGCTATTATTGGACAGACTCCACTATAGTTTGGCACTGGTTAAGAAGCCAGGCAAGGAAATGGAAACCATTTGTTGCCAATAGGGTGGAGGAAATTCAAGCACACACAGATCCAAAGCAATGGAAGCATTGTCCAGGCACCCAAAACCCATCTGATTTATCAGTGAAAGATCTTGCACACTCAAGTTTGTGGTGGAATGGGCCAGAGTGACTAAAACTTGGAAGTGAAAATTGGCCTTCTAATCAGCCTATTGTTGGAGAATGCCATGCTGAAGAAGAATGGGTGAGTGAAATGAGAAAATGCACTGTGAACAGTTGTCAAGTTATGCAGCAGGACCCCATATTGAGGCTTGAGGACATTAGCAGTCTGAAAAGGTTGTTAAGAGTGACAGCATGGGTATATAGATTTACAGACAACATTAAGGGAGAAACAAGAAGGGAAGGAATTCTGAACAGTAAGGAGATTCAGCAAGCCAGGGAATACTGGGTGGTATATGTGCAGAAGGAAAAATTTGATGAAGAGAGGAAATTGCTCACCAGCAGTCCATTACAGGTGCTACCAACACATTCTGCTCTCAAGGGTTTGGATGTGTTTTTGGATCAGGATTTTTTGAGAGTAGGAGGTAGACTACAGTTTTCTGGGCTTCCAGAGGAGAAAAGACTTTTGATCCTGGATACTCATCATAAGTTGTTACATGCTGGAGTTAGAGAAGTGATAATAGAGATCAGACAACAGTTTTGGATTCCCAAAATTAGACAAGTAGTAAAAAAGGTCTTGCATAAATGTGTGGTTTGCAAGCGTTGGAGTGCAAAGCCTTATTATGAAAAGGTGACTCCACTTCCAAGAGAACGGTGTGTCTATACTGCACCATTTGATGTAGTGGGAGTAGACTTCGCAGGTCCGGTCTATGTGTATGAGCAAGGGGACATGTGCTACCACCAGAGCAATCCATTTGGAGTTGGTAAGCAACTTAAGTAGTAATGTATTTCTTTTGGCATTTAAAAGGTTTGTGAACAGAAGGGGTTTCCCAAATAAAATCATATCGGATAATGCAAAAACCTTCAAAAGGGCTGCAAAGGAACTCCAAGAAGTTTGGTTCTTGCTAAAAGAGGAGGGATTCCAATCCTACTTTTCACACCATGGGGTACAGTGGGAGTTTATTGTTGAGAGAGCACCAGGGTGGGGAGGATTTTGGGAAAGGCTAGTGAGAAGTGTAAAGTGTCCATTAAAGAAACTTTTAGCTAATGCTCATTTGAGCGAAGAAGAATTCTACACTGTTTTGTGTGAAGTAGAAGCAATGGTGAACAGTAGGCCTATCACCTTTGTTTATAACAGTATGCAGGATGCAGAGCCATTGACACTAAATCATTTTCTCTGTGGTAAACGATTAACATCAAGCCCCAGTTTGCCAGAAGACTTACAGCCTATCCAGAGCACTCAAGAAGAGTTAACCAGAAGGTTCAAGTACCTTGAAGAGCTACAAGATCAGTTATGGAAGAGGTGGCAGATGGAATACTTGCCAGAACTCAATTATTACCCATCAGGCAATGTAAAGGGCTCCAATGCAAATTGTATCAAGGTGGGAGAAGTGGTAGTGATTGGGGATGAAAGACCAAGGCAATGCTGGAAGCTTGGCATAATTGAAGAGTTGTTTGTTGACAAAGACAATTTAGTTACGTCTGCACTGGTAAAGACTTCAAGAGGAAAACTAAAGACACCTATACAAAAACTCTATGCTTTAGAAATCAGCAAAAACACGGATAGTTAAGATGAAACATTTGAGTTACAGCCTCATGGAGAAGGCTTGGCTAAAGTTGCAGAAGGTAATGACAACAATACCTCTTCGGTGGGGAGTGTTAGAAAATCTAGAAGAGGAAGAGCCATTGTTGTCCCAAGGCGATATGATGACTAAGCTGATTGATGCAGCATTGCTTGCATATATTAAGTTAAGGTGTATATATATCCATCTCATAATTGTAAGGTTAGTGAAAAATTCACTTAATTTAGAGCTAGCATTTTTGGGCTCTTGTGGCATCATTGTTTGGGGCACTAGGCGTCCTTCCTACTCGTTTGTTGAATGCGGCACTTACAGGGCGTGGTCTTTTAGAGAGCTCTCTTGCAATTCAGTTTGGTTGTTTAGATACAAGATTGTTGCATCGTGCAATGGTGCAGGTTGTGTGTTGTTGCAAGGTTTAGAAAGAAGACCATAAATAGTGCCCCTTTTGATTTGTATCTTAATTTTATGCAACTGAAGCGTAAGGTAGGCCCACATCGAGTCAGCAACCCTGAGGTAGGACCTAATAGGACCTCCAAGTCCGTAAGTTTTAGTCTAGCTTAACTTGGGCTATAAGTTAAACTGGCCCTTCAGAGCTTGGCCGTTCAGGGCTCAGCTGGGATTCTGAACCCAATAAATTAAAATATAACAGCCATTCAGCTTTCTCTTAGTGAATTTTCCCTTTAGTGACTTTAGACTATATACATATATATAAACACACACACGTCACCTCAAAGATTGTATTTGTATGTTGGGTTAAATGGCTATACTGCCTTCATTTTTGTACTTGTATGTTAGGTTAAGTGGCTATGGATTGTGAATGATCCCAACCCAGCTTCCCATAATTGATCAGCATTTTTATTAAACTTTTATTTTCATAGTTTCTCTGATTTTTTCTTTAAGCTATAATTATTTTCTCCTACGTATACAAGTGATCTTTTTCAGTTAATGATCTCTCGTTTAATAACAATATACATAAAATTGTCAGATAATTAATCAAACAGTATGTCAATAGGCTAGGTTAAGTGGCTATGTTGGTCTTATTTTTGTATTAAGTTCAGTGTATAATACGTAAGATTGTACTTGTATGTTAGGTTAAGTGGCTATGGATTGTGAATGATCCTCAATAAAGATGTTTTGTTTTGTTGTATTCCTGCCTTCAACAATAAGATCAAAGATTCTCCTCCAAGAACTTTGGAAGATAAATGTTGGATGGGATGAGCCAATAACAAATGAAGGTAAAAAAAAGCAAAGTCCTTTGTTGAATGTCTTCAAGAGATTCTGTGCGCGACATTCAGTACCCAAGACAGTTTGGACTGACAACGCTACATATTTTAAGACTAGTGAACAGGTCATTAATGACGTGTTAAGCAATGAAGTCACACAATTATACGTACAGGGTGTTCCAAAAAGACCTGGACAACTTTGGTTGTTAATATATTTAGAACCATAAATGATACAACGGCAGTGGCGACTCGTGGTATAAATGTATTGGGGTGCGATTTCATAAAATTTATAATTTTTAGAATTCTAGTACATAAACAATCACATGGTGCTTCCGTATGGTACTTATATGTCAAAAGAAGCCATAAATTTGTATTAAAAAATATTTTAATAAAATATAAAAATAATTGTTGAATAAATTTGACTATAATAAATTTGACTATAATAATGTACCACTGTACGACAACACGGACTCACAATAGGCTAGTGCGAATCCAACTGCCGCTCACAAGAGTACTGTACTTGTATTAACATATGCGGCTATGCCAGACGTACAATTCTAGTTAATTACAAATAAGTAATAATTTTAATAAAATACATATAAATGGCTTATATCATTATTACTGAAGTAACTATTAGTAAAAATAAAGTTATTATAAAAAAAATTCGCGATTGTACTTATATTTTCATTACAACAGTAAAATATAATTTATATTTACTTGAGCGAAAAATCTATCGCTCCATTTGGCTGCAATATTATTTTGTATTCAAACAGCGGTACGCTGTTTGAAGCTATGCTATAAGTTTAGAATATTATGTACTATATGAAGGCTTACTCAAAATGCCTCATGAATCATGATATGCCACATGAATTTTTAAAATATATTTCAAGAATATTTATTTTAATATCTTAAAATTAATTTATTTTTTATCTGTTAAATTAATATTTATCGTTTCAAGCAAGGGGGAGCGACCGCTCCATCGCTCCTATACGCCAGTCGCCACTGTACAACGGTACCGTTTGGTTTATATGATACAGAAACTCATAAAGTTTTGTGCACATCATCATTACACTTCACTGTGCGCTCCGTTTGTCGCGCGCAGGACATCAAGGCGGTACACGAGTTCTTGCCGTGTTCGGCTCAGCATGTTGGCGCCCACCAGTGCGCATGCAGCTGCTGTGATCCGAACACGAAGATCCTGCAGGTTTGCCACCTTGGTCTTGTAGAGTGTAGACCACATCTTTGACAAACCCCCACAGAAAAAACTCAAGGGGAGTTATGTCTGGTGATCGTGGGGGCCAGACGGTTGGTCCGTCTCGGCCAATCCAGCGACCTGGAAATTTGTCATTCAGGACGGCTAGAACGACTGAGGCCCAGTGAGAGGGAGCGCCGTCCTGTTGAAAAATGATATCGGGTTGCAGGTCTGCAGTCTGTGGGAATGTGAATCCTTCCAACATATCTAGGTAAATTGTTGAGGTCACTGTATCCTCCGCAAAGAAAAACGGACCCACCAATCGGTCATGGAGAAGGCCACACCACACATTGACCTTTGGACTGTCGTGTATGTGTTCAATGACCACGTGGGGGGTTTCCAGAGCCCCAGATCCTCACATTGTGCCGGTTGATCTTCCTCAATACTTGAAAACAAGCTTCATCTGTGAACATGACCTTTTTCCGGTAATCTTCGTCATCCTCTACGCGGCTGAGTATTTCCACGGCAAACGCCTTGCGTTTGGGTCCGTCATCTGGTTTGAGTTCCTGCAGCATCTGCACCTTATAGGCATAAAGCTTCAGACTTTTATACAAAATCCTGTGCACAGTGGTGGTTGGTAGTGCCAATTCTCTGGATGCGCGTCGGATTGATTTTCTGGGACTTTGTTGAAATGATTCATGCACTCGTTGAACGTCTACTGCACTTGTGCTTGGTCGACCGGTACTCGTCTGTTTCAGGACACTTCCAGTCCCCTTAAACATCTTGTACCACTCTCTGATACTAGTCCGCGATGGTGGATTCCTCCCATACCTTGTAGGGAAATTACGCTGAACTTGAGTGTCAGACCTCGTCTCGATGAACCATTCGACGCACAGAGCTTTCTCCTGTGGAGTCGCTATTTTCTTTTACATTAAACCATCACACCTGAAAATAAAGAAAACTTTATGAGTTTCTGTATCATATAAAACAAATGGTATCGTTTTATTATTTGTGGTTCTAAATTTATTAACAACCAAAGTTGTCCAGGTCTTTTTGGAACACCCTGTATGTACAAAATTCAAATATAAAATGGAAGTATATTCCAGTTGCCTCTCCTTGGTAGGGTTCTATCTGGGTGAGGAATATACAAACGGTAAAGAATTGCTTGAGGAAAGCAATTGGTAAAAAACAGATACACTTGTTTGAGTTGCTCACTCTCCTGGCTGAGATTGAGAACATCATCAACAATACCACCACTCACTTATATGAGTGACAAACCTTTAAAAGTTATTTGTCCAAAATAGATATCATTTTGTATCAGTAAATAAGGTTTACTCAACTAAAGTGCTTGTCAAACATGGTGTGCCACAGGGCTCAGTTCCGGGTCCACTGTTATTTTTATTATACAGGGTGGGCCGTAAGTTTCCATACATAGGAAAAATAAACATTTTGTTATGGACAACCATTTTTATTTATATAATATGCTCTACATGGTTGCCATTGTTTTGAAAACACATTTCAATACGTGTTCCCCACTGTTGATGAACACGCATTAGCACAGTTGACGTTATGCTTGTAATGGCGTTGGTGATACGTTCCTTTAGATGATTTATGTCTCGTATCTTTTCCTGATACACCATGGCCTTCAAGTGCCCCCAAAGATAGAAATCAAGGGGGGTGAGATCTGGGGATCTGGGAGGCCACTCCACAGGACCACGCCGACCAATCCAAGCATCCGGAAACTGCTGCTGCTGATCCAAATACCGACGCACGTGAAGACCATAATGAGGTGGAGCTCCATCTTGCTGGAAGTAAACTGGGAAGTTACCTTCCTCGTTTAGCAGGGATGGGAAAATCTCTTCTTGCAACATGTTAAGATACCTTTCGGCATTAAGATTTCCACTGACAAAAAAAATTGGTCCAATAATTCTGTCACCCCATATCCCGGCCCACACCATCACTTTACCGGCACCTTGCATCTTCGTCGGACTCAGCCAGTTAGGGTTAGCATTACTCCAATAACGTATGTTTTGCCGATTAACCTCTCCATTGACGTAAAAATTTGCTTCATCAGTAAACAAGATCTTACGTCAAACGCATATTCTTAGGGTATCTGAAACATAAAAACAAACGTTTAATTTTTCCTATGTATGGAAACTTACGGCCCACCCTGTATACTAGCAGGTTACCCGGCGTTGCCCGGGTAACCTAAAACCCGCCCTTCGTGCGGGTTCTAAAATATCCCAGCTGAAGGTCGAATATTTTCTCTTGAACCAAACTATTACGACTTAACCTAATCAATCGTCAAGGGCGTACAATTAACCTAAAAAATAAATAAAAAACAATAAATTTTTTTTTATTCATTTATTTTAGGCTAATTGTACGGCATCGACGATTGGTTAGGTTAAGTCGTGCTATTTTCGTAAAATTTTAAATAAATAAATAAATTTTAAATAAATAAATAAATAAATAGCACTATTAGATTCCTTGTAAAAAACTGGTTATTATGAAGTTATTTTAAAATTTGTAAGTTCAACCGTTTGGTTTTCTATAGCGAACAACTAAACAAATAAACAAACTTCCTCTTTTATATATATAAAATAAAATAAAATATATAAAAAAAAATAAAATAATATATAGAGAGAAGAAGATAAATGACCTTCCACGTTCATCTGATATACTGAAGTTCATAATGTTTTCAGATGATACAACTGTCTCTTTTTCTTGCAAAGATGTTAATACAGCTAACAATATATTTCATTCAGAATTCATCAGTGTAATGAAATGGTTGACCACCAATAAACTCTTCCTAATTACCAGTAAAACAAATTTCATGATTTTTACTAATAAAATAAATTTATATCTTGATGAACTTAATGTTAATGAAATCGCTATAAAGGAGTGTACTGTAACAAAATTTCTTGGTGTAATGCTAGATAAGAATTTGCAATGGATTGATCATGTAAATTATATCGCAAAAAAGATTTCAAGGAACGTTGCTATAATGTTTAAACTTAGAAATGTAGTCCCCTAACAAGTTTTATTGACTCTTTATCATACTCTTGTTCTTCCTTATATAACATACTGCACCCTTGTTTGGGGAAACTCCGCTAACAACGCATTAAATGGTATCTTTGTCATCCAAAAATGAGCAATAAGGTTATTATCTGATGCTGATTTCCTTGATCACTCTAGTGCATTATTTAAAGAGCTAAACCTACTAAAGCTCAATGATATAACCAAACTGGCACATTTTATTTTTATTTACAAGTGTAAGAACAAAATCATTAATTTGCAATGGGTAAATAGCAGGGATGGGAAATCGAAATCTTTTTCGATTCAAATTCGAATCCGATTTTCACGCAATTAGAAATATAGATTCGAATTCGGATTCAAATTTTTCGGTTTTTATCGATTCGAATTTTTTTCCGATTCGGATTATTTCTTTTTCGATTTCGATCCGATTCGAATCCGATTCGGATCCAGGCCTAATTTGTCTTGATTTTTATGAGTTCATTTAATAAAATTATACCTATCGTCGTTGTTTTAGTCAAGGGGTGGCTATTATCAATAAGTTTCATTTTTAATAAATAATACAGATAATTCTCAGTCTATTAACGATCTAAGTAATAACTTTAGATTTACTCTTAATAAGGTGCAAAAAAAAATCATTCATATAAGCTAATTTATTAAACAATTAAGGCTCATATATACAAGAAATATTAATTATAGCTTACATAAAAATTAAAATATGATAATAATACTTTAAGAAATATATCCACTGTATAGATACAAATTTACAAATTAAAATTAGCCCTGACAACTAAGATATTTTCAATGTTCGAAGGCAAAAGGTTATTTCTTTGAGGAGCGTGTGAAATTGTCACTCTCGGACAATACCAAAATTTAAGGATTAGGATTAGCACCTTAATGGATGGAGTATAGGATTAGTATGATTTTTGTCCGAGCAAACAGATTCTCGGAAAGGTCAGTCTTTACCTGTGGTGAAACCGGAAACGTTAATAAGCCTTATAAGTTATTTATAAGTTATAACCAAATTTTTAAAATCCGGATCCATATTTTTTATCGATTTGAATTCGAATTCGGATTCATCGTTTCTTTTCGATTCGGATCAAAATTTCGATTCAGATCCGCGCCCGTTTTTCGATTCGAATTTTTTTTCGATTCAGATTTCTCAAAAAATATCGATTAATTCCGATTATCGATTCGAATCCGATCCGATTTCCCATCTCTGGTCAAATAGATATTTTGCAACTCATCAAGAAATCCACTCGTATCAACCAGAACTAGAACAAGGCTTGTTATACCTCAATTTAGATTGTCTTCATCTCAAAAACTACCCATTTTCATTGGATTGAAACTATGGAATGACTTGCATGCTGATATAAAAAATATTGTGAATGTAAATTTGTTTAAAACCAAGTTGAAATCCCGATTAATAATGGCATACTAACAAAAATCTAGGATTAATGTCTACTAATATTGTTTAATATTGTCCATTAATATTGTTTAATATTGTAATACATGTTTTAACTATTAATAATACTTATTTACTTATTTATTTATTTATTATTATTATTAATTAATAATAACTAGCTGCTTATTTTTAATAAGAGCTCAGTAAAACCTAAAGCTTAAGGGCCAAATTAAATAAAATAAATAGTCGAACTTCCCAATTATTCATGTCATTGTAAATTGAAAAAATGTATTTATTTTATTATTATTCATAAAGGTTATTCCATCTATCTATCTATCTAACCTTAATGACCCTGAACCATTAACTCCAAATTATTTGATTCGGGGAGAACAAGTTAGTCTCCTGCCAGACTACATATAATATAGACTCTTCAGAAGACCCAAACTGGACTCTACAACATGATGAACTCCAGACTAAGTTACAACACTTAACTAGAGTTAAAGCTCATTTCATTAAACAGTGGAAAACTGAGTACTTGATGGGTCTAAGGGAGAGACATAAACGAATGACTAAGGATTTGTCTGAGACAATTAAGGTAGGGGACTTTGTTCTAATACATGACAGTACTCCAAAACAATACTGGCCTCTGGCTAGAGTTTTAGAACTCAGACTAGGGGCAGACGGGATAACAAGAGTGGTCAAATTAAGGACTTCAACAGGTGTCACAACAAGAGATATTTCTCTTTTGTACCCCATAGAATCTGGACCCAAAACAATGGATTCTGGAGAGCCATCTCCACCGACAGTAACAACTGAAAACACTGAACTTCCAGGAACTATATCCTTGACAGTAGGAGCGGTAACACATCCAACTACCACATTGACAGACACAAGACCTCAGCGACAAACAGCGTTAAAGGCACGACTAGTTTTACAGCAAAAAATAGACGCTGGAGAATTGTAATTTCATCATCTAACTTTCACTTTTCCTTTTCTTATGGTAAAGACCATGAACAGTTTCATCCTATGGATGTATATTTTCTCTTCTAATTAAATGCTAAATCTTCTCTATGAGAAGGTGATGATAGTCACTGTTAATCAGATTAACAGGCATTTACACTCAGACATAAAAATTGGTGACAATGACACGAAGATTTTATTTGCCGGGGCCCCCAATATATGGAAAACTGATACGTGTGGGTAGTTGGAAAGTAACGAAAATGGTCCACTGAGTATGTAGGTAATTAATCTAACAATTATTAAACTCCTTTTATATCAATAACTGGGTAGATGAAACGAATTGGGTGTTCACCAGAGTTTTCTCCACACTAGTATTTATATACTGTGTGATAGAGCGTGCTTGGTAGTATTGAAACACACTACCAATCAACCAACAAACAAAAAAGATGCTGATGGAAAAAGCCGGAACAAAGGACATGCAGGAAGAACGGCATGGCGAGCGGGAAGGCTTGAAACGGAAGAGCGGAGACCAGCACCTGCGCTCAACAAAATTAAGCAACTAAAGGAAAGACTCCAGTACGAAATCAGGCCTGACTAAGGAGACCAGGACTTATCTAATGACACTCAGTAAGTGAACAATTGTATTTCTAAACTCCAGTTTTAGTGATAACATTTAAACTTACTTACTTACTTACTTATGTCCTCTTCACTCCTACGTGGAGCATAGGGCGTCAACTGTGCTTCACCATCGGGTACGGTTGGCTGCTTGGGCTTTAACTTTTGGCCAGGTTCTTCCAATTCTCTTAGTTTCCATCAGTAAGGATCTCCTCCAAGTCATCACCGGTCTACCCTTCTTCCTTCTTCCTTTCGGATTCCATTCCAAAGCCGTCTTACCTATTTCTCCCCCTTCTCTCCATAATCCTTCTCAGACATCGATTCACAAACACTTGCACCTTCTTTGTTAGTTCTTTTGTTACCTTCTATGATTCATTACCATACAGGGCGACTGATTTAACAATACTGTTAAATATTCTTATTTTAACTCTCCTCGACAACCGGTTTGATCTTCATACTGAGCTTAGCAACGCAATAGCACCTGCAGCCTTAGTCAACCTCCTCCTAACATCTTCCTCCACTCCTCCATCCTTTGCCACTATACTACCCAAGTAGACAAACTCGTCAACCTCTCCCAGCTCAACCTCCCCAACTCTGAAGGCTCCATCTCTGCCATTTAATCTCATTGTCTTAGTTTTTCCTTTATTAATTTATAATCCTAACTTTCTTCCCTCTCTTCCCAGATAATCCAGCTTCGCTACCATATCCTCACGCCTCTGTGACAAAAGGCACAAATCGTCAGCATAGTCCAAGTCCTCCAAAACATCAAGCAATCCCCAACCAATACTCCTCCTACCTACCTCAACCACTACTCATTACAGTATCCAGCATTAACAAAAATATCACTGGTGACAACAGACAACCCTGTCTCGTTCCTTTTGTCACCTCAAAAGGCCCTGTAAACTTCCCGTTATGTTCCACTCTGCAAGAAAATCCTCTGTATGATTCTTTAACGATATTAATAATCTTCTCCGGTATTCCATAATTTTCCATCACTGTCCACATACAGCCTCTATCCACACTATCAAAAGTTTTCTTAAAGTCTACAAACACCAAATACAGGCTGAACTGCCATTCCAAGCTCTGATCCACAATAATTATCAGTGTATTGATCTGATCGGCACAGGATCGGGTCTCTCTAAATCCTGCCTGTTTTCTTCTTAGCCTAGTATCCACATCCTCCTTATTCTTTCCAAAATAATATGGATCAGCACCTTACTAGGTATAGACAACAGTGTGATTCCCCTCCAGTTGTCACATCGAGATAGATCGCCTTTCTTTGGTATTTTCACGAGCAAACCCTCTCTCCATTCCTTGGGAAACTTCTCGGTTTCCCATATTATATCGAAGAGTCCATGCAATTCATCTGTCATCATACTGGGTCCACCTTCAACAGTTCTGCCTCTACACCATCCATCCCTGGTGCCTTTGCTCCTTTTAACTTCTTGATAGCCCTCCAGATTTCAGCCTTACTTGGTGATCTAACATCTATATTCAGCTCCTGGTTCCCTCTCACCTCTTCTTGAATTAACTCATCGGGTCTATTTCTATTCAAAACTTCTGTAAAATGCTCTTTCCACCTTTCCAATTGTTGTATCTCGGCAGTCAATATAGTTCCATCCTTTGATTTTACTTGTCTTGTCTCTCTATAATTTCTCCCTGTCAATGTTTTCATTATCTTATATAATTCTCTCGTATTTCCTCTCCACGCTGCTGTCTCTGCCTGTTGCGCCATCTCTTTCACAAATTGTCTCTTATCGTTTCTGGCCCTTCTTTTGACCTCTCGATCCAGTTGTTGCCAATTCTCCCCCAACTCCATCCTGTTTATCACGTCTTCACATCTGTTCATTCTTTCTTTTGCTTTCCTTCTTTCTTCTACCACATTCCATGTGTCCTCAGTCATCCACTCTCTTTTCTCCTTATTTCTGAAACCGATTGTCTCCTCTGCGGATTTCCGTAAGGTGTCTCTGAATCTCACCTACTTTCTTTCCACTCTTTTTTACTCTATCCTCTTCATATTCTCCATGTCCTCATCTTCATCCTGGCGAATAGCAAATCTATTTCTCACAGCCAATTTATATTCCTCTTTGACCTCCCTTCTTGCGAGCCTATTTACGTCAAACCATCTCCTTCCTCTCTCGACTCTTTCCTTGGCTTTTGCCAGTCTCAATTTCACCTCACCTATCACCAGATGATGATCGCTTGCTACATCTGCTCCTCTTCTATTTTGCACATCCATCAGCGATCCTCTCCATTTCTTCCTAATAGCTATATGATCAATCTGGTTTTCCGTCTTGCCATCAGGCAACATGCCGGTAATTTTATGACTTTTTATGCGGGAACAGGGTACCACCAATCACAAGCTCCTGCTCTCCACAGAAATCTGCAAAAAATTCACCATTTCTATTAATTACTCTTATACCATGCTTTTCCATTACATACTTCCTGTCTTTGTTGTCTCTCCCCACCTTTGCATTGAGGTCTTCCATCAGGACAACAATGTCTCTTCTCTTAACTCTCCCAAAAACTGTAGTGAGCTGTTCATAGCACTCTTCCTTTTGCTCATCCCCCGCTTGTTCTGTAGGCGCATAACATTGTTATGGGTCTAGTCTTCGTCTTAAATCTTACTCTTGTTATTCTTGAAGATATTGGCTCTCATTCCAATAAACTTTTCTCCACCTCTCTTGTGAGCAATATGCCTACGTCTTCTCTATGTTCTTCTCCACTTGGTCTTCCAAAGTACAACAGTTTCTGGCATGTCCCACTCGTACTTCTCTGTTTCCTGTCCACCTCGTTTCGCTCAATCCCAGAACCGCCACCCTATATCTCTCAGCCTCTCTTGCAATTTGCTTAAGCCTCGATGCCTCATACATAGTTCATATATTCCAGCATCCAATTCGTGTTCGATATTTCATGCCAAAGTTCGTCAACGTTAGATCCGTCCGGTTTTGCACAGTTTCAGTTTCTGTAATCGTAGCGTTTAGGCTGTACAGGGAATTAACCCACAGCAGCCGAGTCCGGTGGTGGGGCTGCCACCTTAAGGTCTCCGAACATATCCTGTCGGTTTTTGGTCTACGGGAGTAACGCCACTCCCCAGCGGGGAGCTCTCTTATCCGCCACCTGGGGACGAGCCCGATGGGGTAACTGACAAAGACCTCTCACGAGAACATTTAAACTAGGACTAGTTAAGTTAGGCCTACATTGTGGTCTTAGACCTAGCATCAACTCGTAGCTTAACAAAGGCTAAGGTAAATTATCCTAACCTAATTTGGTGAGGAATCCTACTGTGGACCTCAATTTACTCTATCCGCTCTGAACCATTTCCGAAATCTCTAGGTTGACCCCTACAAGGCTAGGCTTAACCTACTCTACAGTTAGACTAGATATATTAAGGGTGGGTTAATTGGGGGTCAATTCATACAGAACATTTTTCACACTCCTGTCAATGTCCTCCTTAGCTGATCTTTTTACGTGTCTCATCTACCCTGTGATCAGTCTAGCATGCTCTCAAACACACGCTTCTCTCCCTATTCCTCACCACATATACATGCATCTTACACATTGCATAATCTTTTCAAAATAAAAAAATAAAAAAAATGGCATCAACTTTAAGAACCTCGGAGTCCCCTGGGGAGGGACCATAAATGTCACCAATTCTGGCTCCCGTTGCCGATACCGGAAATGCAAACCCGGGAAGCGGGGTTGGATCTGCTACTGTTCATTCGAGATGATCTGGCCCCCGTCTGATTCACTTTTCTTAAACTTCTGGAACATTCGTGGCCTTTTCTCAAATTTTCAATCTGTTGAACATCACCTCTTCTCCTTAAACCTCACCTTCCTTTCCTCACTGAAACTCAGGTGTCTGGGACGACTGACGGCAACCCCATTGAAGTGAAATTGAGTACAGAGAAAGTAAGAGGGTACCCTCTTACTTTCTTTATACTCAATTTCACTTCAAAGGTGGATGTTGCATATATGTACGCAATGACCTAACTTGTTCTTATATTCCCAAACTCGAATATTCCGAATTCTATACCATCTGGCTACTGCTTATAGGTCAATCTCAAACTTAATACATCTGCGCTGTTTACCTTTCTCCTAATTCTACTGACTATCCAAAATTCTTTGACTACCTCACTTCCAAAGTGGAATACATTCTTTCCCGCTCTCCCTTTGTTGAAATCCTCATTTTAGGAAATTTCAATGCTCACCACCCCTTTGGTTTTCCTCCCATTTCACTGACATCCCTGGTGAACTAGCTTACAATTCTTCTATCCTAAATGACCTGGAGCAGATTGTGCAGAACCCTACTCGTATCTCCAATCACCTTGGAGATAGCCCCAACACTCTGGATTTATTTCTTACCTCTCATCCTTCTTCGTACTCTGTAAAACATTTTTCTCCGTTGGGCTCCTCCGACCACAATCTTGTATGTGTTTCCTGTCTTATCGCCCCAATTCAGCCTTTGAATCCTCCCAAGAGGAGGCGCCTTCGTCACTTCGATGCCGCTGATTGGGAGTCCGTTTGGCAGTACTCCTGTGATTTCCCATGGAATGATTACTGCTTCCGTGGTCGGGGCCCTTCCGAGTATGCTGAGTGCATTACGGAGGTGATTCTCTCGGGCATGGAGGCTACAGTTGCTCGCATATGTAATGTTCCTCGCCTCATAGGCGACTCCGTACATGAGGCAACGCCGCAGTGATAGTCAAGGTACCCCAACTGTGGGAAGGTCGGGTGGAGGGGGACAACCGAGTCCAACAACATATAACACAGACATATTTATCTAAAGGACAATTGAATGTGCATTCACTGACATACAGGTAATTATATTGTAATGTCTGTGTTCATAAAGATAAACAATTAACCTCTTAAAGACCGAAGTTTTTGTAGGGTTTAGTTATGAGTGTGTGTATTGGAAACGGTACATATTCGACCCAGTAGTCCAAAAGAGGTTAATATGATCGTGAACAGCGTTGAACTCAGGGCCGGATTAACCATTAAGCAAAATAAGCCCGTGCTTAGGGCATCAAGGGAAGGGGGGCACCACAGAAATTTTCCATTGTCGGATTTACCATGGATTTATTATATTATTATAATCGCGGCTTATAGCCTATAAGCTGTTGAAAACTGAATTATATATATTCATATATAGTATTTATTTTTTTTCATTGTTTGAATTTGTAGTGAACAACAACCCTTTTGAGAGAATAAATATATTTCGTTGTAATCACACACTTTACGCTTTGCGTTATTATTTTGTTTATATCAAATCTTTGAGCGCCATATTAAAAATACATATAGATTAAATATTTTCGTGTGCTATAGTAAATGTAAAAACAAGATTCAGTCATGCTGAACTTTATAAAATAATTGTAGAAGACAATATTGGTGTGCCTTCCCAAATGTAGAAATTGCCTTTCGTATATTTTTAACATTAATGGTCACAAATTGCTCAGCTGAGCGTTCATTTTCTCAGTTGAAGTATATTAAAAATACCAACAGAACAACTATGCAACAAGGCAGGCTGGATGCCTTATCTCTACTAAGTATAGAAGTAGATGTGTTACGTAAGATTAGTTTTGAGGATCTGATCAAAGACTTTGCAATTAAAAAAAGTAGGAGAAAACTTTTCAAATATAAATGAAGTGGAAGTATACAAAAATAAACATTATTTTCCATCTTACTGTAAGTTTTGTTTCATTTCAAAAAATAAAATTTTATTTTATGGTTTATTTTTGTTTATATTTTGAATTACATATATATGGGGCACCAAAATCTTTTAAGTGCTTAGGGCCTCTAAAGGTCTTAATCCGGCCCTGGTTGAACTCCATGTAGTTTACTTCTGTCATACAGTAATAAAGTTCCATTATGATTACTGCAAGTCTATATGAACAGCTACCACAATACAACTTTTTATATATTAGTGAATTTGAACGAAACAGACATTACACACCCAATTACAGTTACAATTATATTACAATAGTTTATAACATTTAGAGATAGCTAGTCGAGAAAATGTAAATTTATGGACAACTTAACTTATTATGCTTTGCCATTTTTGTGAGTGTAAAATATTTTTATATAATTACACTTTGAAATGAGTATAAATTAACATAGTGTTTTTTGGTGTTCACTTTTCTGCAAATATAGATTTTGTTTTGTAATGAAAATTTTAAAATTTCAAATAATCAGTAAGAGAATCAGTGAACTGATCAGTGCCAATGCCCAAAAAATTGTCGATTCTGCCAATGCTGATGAATCAGTACACCACTAGTTTTTATTGATTTTGCTAATTTTGAGGACCAGGCTTTTTACTGGTAAATATATTATTCAATTTGATTTAATAACATGTTTTATAGATTTAATGACTCACACATGTTGTTTATACCCTCATGTAATCGCAAGTTTCTTTAAAAATATCACCTTATTTGTTAAACTTTAATACAAAAAATGTCTCATCTTCTAATTTTTTTTACAGGTAAGATAGTATAATGGCTCCAAATAAAAAAATTTCAATCAAGAATAGGTTGAAAATTATTGTTCTCCATAAAGAAGGCAACACTCAAAGACAAATAGCTGCTAAAGCTGGCGTATCATTGTCTACTCTTCCCTAAACACTTTCTCGCCACTCACAAACTGGGGATGTGAAGAACAAAACAGGTTGATGATGGAAGCGAAAAACATCTAAAAAGGATAATGAGTATATGATAATGATGTGCAAGCGAAATAGAAAGAAGACTGGTGGGTGTGGAAGGGGAATGAGGGAGTAGGGCGGGCCATACTATGCATTTTTTTTAAATCAATGGAGAGGGGTGTTCAAATGACATATTTTGGTGTATAGAACACAATTCTGAAGAAAATATTTAATTCTGATAACCCTAACCTACATCATTTTGCAGTTGATTATTATTAAATTGTTGATTATTTTACTATTGTAGTTACCCCAGAATATGTCTTCTCACGTTTTCTATCATGGCTGCTCACGTTATCTCTCATAGAGCATTGTTCTAACTAATTCATATAAACACATATAATGTAATTCATATAATAATAATAATAATATTTAAATACTCAAATAAAAAGGTGTGCCATTCCACTTAATTGTAATTATCATACAGTTTGGTATATGAAATATTTTGACGGTTTTCTGGCGCGCATAAGGCCATTTTCTGAGCCACCTTTCTCAGAGGCTAGAATGTAACGTTTCAGAACATTCTAAAACGTTTTGTGAAATATTTGAAGTGACTCATGATTTATGAAGCTATTTTACCACCTCGGCTTGCAGTGAGGGGATAGATTTCGTGATTATCTACTGATATTTTTTTTGTTACTGTTCACATGTGAGTATTATTCTGTTATATTTTAGAAAAAGCTATTTCTACGCATATTATAGTGATACATTGAGCAAAATTTAATTAACAACTTTGATTTTAGCTAAAATTAGGTGGTTCATTTTTAGTACAACTGAGCAGTATGAGGCCTATTTCAATGTTCTAAAGAATATTTTTAGGATGTGTTTCTTTAGTTTTTTTAGAGTACATGAACAAATTATTTGCATTACAGACAACAGATAAATTAACATTTTATAACATTTTGAAACCAAAAAAGCATAATGTGTTTAGCATTTGCAGATAAATTTGTTCTTGCCCATTTCAGCTCTTTTTTTAACCAAGAATTTTGCGCTGAAAAGAGTTAATACCTGTCTGTAGTGGATACTTAACTGTTGTATTATTGTTTTTATTTCAGTGTGAACTCATTAAGAAAATGGCTCAAGTCAGAACAAGGACGAAATAAAGTTCTCATCTGAGTAATCTTGTTGGCACTGGCCCTACTCTGTCAGACAAAAAATTATCCGGCCAATAGGAAAGCTCCTTGATTCTGCTACAGACTTTGATATCAATCCAAACTTCACCCGAATCTCTGTTGGCCCTCCACTGATCAAGCTTCCTGACAAGGTCATTCAAGATCTCTCAACTGATCAATACTATGGCTATAAAATTGTCTGTGCAGTCAGGGATGGAGTACTTCCTGCAGGGCTGGCTCTGTTAGAGATAGGACCAGTAAACCACAGCCGCTGGCTCACCACAGCGAACAGACTTCTCAAGCTCTGGGTGTCAAAGCACGGACTTAAAGGAAAACCTGAAGATTCTGCAATTCATTGTGGAATTCATCATTGGAGTGTATTACCCATGTTGGTTCAACGTGAAGGTCAAGCACTCCTGGATCGAAGGGCCTAGGCACATTCTCTTTCAGCTGGACTGCCTCAAGTCCCAGAGAAAGGAGGTGCTGGATATTGTGATGCCAACTGTGAGAAGATCTGCTTGGTATGCCCACAGTGAAGTCATCCTCCAAACACTACTCTGCTCTGAGGATCAGAAGGAGAGGATTGAAGGGGTGGAGAGAATCCTGGCCATCAGGGGAGAGGGGGACCCGGACACTCAGCTGGGGGACTCCTCTGTTAGGAGCAGAAGGACACCTGACATCAATTGTGATGCTTCCAGCATCGGTGACTTGATCAGCTGGTCAGAAGGTGTGTCAGAGCCACCTCTCACCTGCTCTCTAAGCACCTCAGAGGTGAAAAACTTCATCAACACCCCCATGGAGGTGCGCAACTGGCCTTGCCACACACAAAGCATTGAGAGGGTTGTTAAAATGGTGACTGAGGCTTCTGCTAAGTACTTCTCACAGGAAAAGAGGGATGGAGGGATCAGGGCTCAGGAGACCAGCAGGAAGCTGATGTCCAAGTCTGAGTCAAAGCAGGATTTGTGCAACCTGGCAAAGTTCAAGATGTCAGGAGAATGATCTTTGTAATTATATCCAGTGATATACATGCAGTTCACCTATTAATAAATATATGTAAAGTTGATTTGGCCTTGTCAATATAAATGATTTACCTTATATCTTTTAATATATTATAAAGGGGTTCAAAAGGGTAAAATTGGCAATTTAGAAATACAAAATGATGTAGGTTAGAGTTATCCTATCCAAAAAATAAGCTCATATTTGAATTCCCCATGTAAAAACACATAATTTAGACACCCCTGATGGTAGGATTTCCTTCAGATTCATGTTGTCACCTGAGTACGACCCGCCCTAAATTGAGGGAGTGTGAAGGTTGGTTGTCTAATGTCTATTTTTGGTTCAAATTCACTAGTATATAAAAAGTTGTATTGTGGTAGCTGTTCATACAGACTTGCAGTAATCATAATGGAACCTTATTACTGTATAAGACTAGTAAACTACATGGATTTCAACGTTGTTCACGATCATATTAATTGTTTATCTTTATGAACACAGACATTACATTATAATTACCTGTATGTCAATGACTGCACAGTCAATTGTCCTTTAGATAATATATATGTCTGTGTTATATGTTGATGGACTCGGTTGTCCCCCCTCCACCCCAGAGATGGGCATAAATACTTTAAAATGTATTTAAATACTAAATACATCAAATTTGTATTTAAATACTAAATACATTACTGTAAACTGGAATGCAATTAAATACTAAATACATTACTTCAAAAATGTATTTAAATACAATCTAAATACATTCTAAATACATTCTATTTTCAGTGTTTATTATTGTTATAGTAGTTTGAGGCTTCGTAACCACAGCAAAAGCAATCCAAAGAGAGGCAACAGAAAGAAGGGACTACATAAATCATAATAAATATAACACAGTACAGTTTGGAACAGTTACAAGAAAAACAATTAAATTCTGGATTTACAAAAAATATGAGACACTAAAATACTCATAATAATGGGGAAAAAAGATCCATGATTCTTTGCAAATGTATTTAAAAATGTATTTCAAAATATGTATTTATAATTACAAAATACATCAATAATGTATTTAAATATGTATTTAAATACCATGACAAAATTTATTTAAAATTGGAGTATTTTAATACAAATTGTATTTAAATGCGTATTTAGGTATTTATCAAATACATTACTGCCCATCTCTGATTTAACACAACACTCAAAACAAGCAACCCTAAGTCAGTAAGTAAGATGAATGAATGGACGGACGAGGACAATCTACATTAGCGTGTAGCGTCATGAGCGATCTGGAGGCACATTTCAGGTTTTGTACAATCAACCTTGCTGATTTCAGAAAAGAAATAAAAAAAATTCTCCAACAAGCAGAACACCTCCTTTTTCGCATGTAAAAAATACAAAATTCTTGTTAATTACAGTTGGCAACACTGACTGACATGGTACTTCTGGCAGCTTTCTAATTATTCTCAGTGAATCATCCCCTGGAATTTCTTAGTTCTACGCTAGCTCGCTTGAGAGAAACAAGTGTTTTTTCTATGGATGGGGTGTTCAAAAACCCCAAGGTACTAACGAAAGGTGCGTTTTGTGATATATACATTATACACATTTCTTTGTTTTGTTGTGTTTTACATTGTTTATAAGTTTGTTATATGTCTTAGGGTGTATATATATACCTATGGATATTTATATACATAATACATATGTGTGTGCAGTATATTTATATATATATATATATATTGGTAAACTTATTGTTTACCAATAAACCAAGCCTTATATATATATATATATACTCATAATCATATATATTTTTTATTTATACGTTTGTGTTTTTGTTTCAGTGTGCCTGTGTGATACTTGTTGAGTTTTGCTGGTACAATGAGCACGCAAAGAACACGGGGATCTGCCAGCCACATTGTCTTTGGTTCTCCACTATCAGAGTTTCCTCTGTCTGAACTTCCAACCCGTATACAAGTTGCAAGGCATTTCCTCTTCTTGAAGGAGAACAAGTACACCAGCAACAGGGAGATTCTTCCGGAGGTATGCCAAACACTCATTGACCTTTAGAATCGTGCTAACATTCCATCACAGCCAATCAAGAATGTGAAGACCAAGCTGCTCCGATTGATGGAAAAAGGCTCACAAGCATCGAAGCAAGGCAAGCAGGCCACAAAAACCAAGAAGTTCGAGGAAAGCCTGAATCAATTGTTTGACATAGCTGTCCGCCAATGCGATGATCTGTCTGCATGCCACTGTGAAAAAGAAATGAAAGTTCCACGACGAGAGCATGCCTTTCTGATCGACCAGAGAACCACGCGGATCATGCAGATCAGTCGGGTGGATACGAATGTGACTCAGATGATGGAAGAGAAGTCAAGAGAGGATCGGATGCAAGAAAAACAAGAAGAAGAGAATAGAAGAAAAACGGAACGGCAAGAGGTAGCATCCTCTGCAGATGTGGTCGAATCAGCTCAAGCAGAAGCAGACTCCAGTGGTGAAAGTGTTGGTGATGAGTGGATGGGTGATAGTGCCCAGGAGGACAGGAACATCACACCGATTCCCACTGTTGCTTTGGAAGCTGACCGGCAGTGGCGGTCCTAGCTTACATGACGCCCTGGGCGAACCTCACCTTCAGCGCCCCCCCCCCCTGTTCGCCAACACACACACATTCGAATCCCCCCAAAATAAAGGACAGACATAACTCTTTCACAAAATAACTTTTTATTGGACTAATTGTTGGAACTTCAGAACCAAAACAAAGACTCAAATTTCTGAATTTTACAAATCCTTCATCACGTAAATAGAATAACTCACTTAAGAGAATGTAATTATGATACTATGAACAGGAAAAATACAAATTAAATTGCACAACTGCCATAAATAAACTAGAGAATCAAATTTCTAAATTGTACAAATGCTCTATCACATAAATAGAATAAGACACTTAAGAGAGGGTAATTATTATGCTACACTTTGAACAAGAAACACCACAGCACAACTGCCATCTAAAGCCTGACTCTTCTTACCTTCCTTGATGCAAAGTCATTGATCTTTTATTATTTATTTTATTTTTTTTTATTTTTATTTATTTCTTTATTTATTTATTCTTATTTTTATTTTTATTTTTTTTGCAGGCGCTCATGCCGCCCCTCCACAAATGCCGCCCTGTGCGGCTGCCCATATTGCCCATATGAGGAACCGCCACTGCTGACCGGTATGGTGTATCGAACAGGGCTGCTGCAGCTATCAGCACTGCAACATTGGTTGACTATGGCATCATTAGTTCTGATGATCAGATAAACGTAATTGACCACCACAAAGTATGGAGAGCACGGCAGAAGGTACGGAGGGATCTGAAGGAAGCAGTAACTTACCACGATGTGGAAGTCACTGCTTTATTTTTTGATGGGCGGAAAGACATGACACTTGTCAAAGAGAAAAAGGGGAACAAATGGTACAGCACAAAGAAAGTTGAGGACCACTATGTGTTGGTCGGAGAGCCTGGAACCTTCTATCTAAGCCATCTGGCACTGGAACGAGGAACTGGCACTGTCATTGCGGATGGACTTCAAAATGCGATTGAAGAAATGGGTATTGCAGACAAGATAATTGCAGTGGGAGCCGACAGCACAGCCACAAACACAGGACACAGAAGTGGAGCAATACACCTGTTAGAGTGCCGTCTGGGTCGCCCTTTGCACTGGTTCATCTGTAGTCTGCATTTAAGTGAACTCCCACTGCGTCACTTGTGCAAGGAACTCATCGGCCCAACAGAATCTGCAACTCAATGGAAAGGACCAATTGGCAAAGCTTTGGCCACATGTGAAAGTTTGCCACTTTCCTCTAGAGGAATTCAATGTATTGCTGATGGCCACACTCTCCCGGATGTTGACCTTACTGAATTGAGTCGTGACCAAGCCTACCTCTACAGAATGATGAAAGCGATAAGGACTGGTGTCATTAATGAAGATCTTCTACGAGAGAAGCCTGGACTAATCTCCCATGCAAGATGGGTTACAACTGCCAGCAGAATTTGTCGGCTATATGTAGCGATGGCGCAGCTAAGTGATGAACTGTATTTACTCACACAGTTTGTCGTGTGGCACTATGGACCCATGTGGTTTAGCATCAAGTGCCCAATGTCCCGAAACATTTCCTGGAGCAAATGAAGCTGCTACGATTACTGCCACCAGCTAGCAAGACTGTCACATGGCCTGTGATCCAAAGAAATGCATATTGGGCTCACCCTGAAAATGTTCTACTGGCAATGCTTGCAGATGCAGATCAAGCAAACCGGAAATTGGCCATCGATGTAATCAAGACCATTCGACGAGCTCCCAAACCTGCTCAACAGCAAGTCAGAGAATTTCGGCCACCAAAGATCAAACAAAGTGTTCAGAATGTGAAAGATTTACTTCCACCAGTGGAGGAGTGCACAATGGAACCACCACTCACGAAGCAGTTCTCTGTCGAACAACTCGATAAAATCACTGAAGAGCCCCTTGTTGTCCGGATACCGTGTCACTCCCAAGGTGTAGAACGCTGTGTTAGGATGGTAACTGAAGCGTCTGGGGCAGTGTATGGAAAGGATTCAAGAGATGGTTACATTAGAGCAGTACTTAAATCCCGTGACTTTATGCCGTCATTCAAAACTAAACAAGATTTTAATGTATCATTTGCTAAATAAAACTATCTAGTCTACCTACCTACCTACCTACAGTGTATATGTTTATTCCAAAAATAAATTTTTCTATTTTTCCTGAAAGGCAGTACATTGTAAGGGGTCAAATGATAGCTCGAACCCTAGGAAAGCAAGTGTCCAAAAGTTATGGGTAACTAGCAATTTTCACGATTTTCACATGCGAAAAAGGAGGTGTTGCATTTGTCACAAAAAAATTTTGTTTTCATTTTTGAATTTAGGGAAGTCAATTGTACAAAACGTGAAATGTGCCTCTTGATCCGTTACACTTTGCCCAATGACGCTACACGCTAATCTACATATTTGCCTTCATTAGGACTGGACTCTCAAATAGTGTCAAACAGTGTGCCACTGTTGTTAGGAGTAATATAATTCCCCTTTTTAGCCTGTAATTTCCCTATACATCGTCATTTAATGTAATATGTTTCAAAGAAATGTAATTGAAAATGTATTTGAAATAAATGTTTTTATAAATACCAGTTACTTTTGAAATGTATCTAAATATATATTTAAATACTCGAAAATCAATGTATTTATAAAAACAATATTTAAATACAAATTGTACTTAAATACATATTTTAGCATTGTCAAATACATTACTGCCCATCTCTATCTACCCCACCTTCCCCCCAGTTGGGGTACCTTGACTATCACTGCAGCGTTGCCACATGTACAGAGTCGCCTGTGAGGCGGGCAACTGTACAATGTACATTCCATATTCTATTCCTACTACTAATGAAAAAAAAACCTTGGTTTAACTTTACTTGTTTTAATGTTATCCGCAACAAAGAAGAGGCTTTCAGAAGATACGGTCGCTATCTAACTCCTGACTCTCACTCAGCTTATATTTCTTCCCGAAATCGTGCAAAATCCATTCTTCCATCGCCAAAAATTCCTTCATCCGAAAAAATGTGAAAAACTAAGAACCTCTTCAATAACTTTACTTCCTCTTTTTTCCCTCCTCTTTTCCATTCCGACGGCTCAGTTGCCGTCTCTTCTCCTGACAAAGATGAACTCTTCACTCAAACTTTCGCCTGCAATTCAACCATGGACGATTCCAGTGCTGTTCCTCCATCTCCTCCTCCCTCTGACTTTATTATGTCTGAAATTAGAATATCTTCCAAAGATATCTGGGCTCAACTCTAAGAAAGCATACAATCCTGATGGTGTTCCTCCTGTTGTTCTTAAGAACTGTGCTTCTGTGCTGAGATCCTGCCTAGGCAAACTCTTTCGTCTTTGTCTCTCATCTGGTACTCTTCCTTCCTGCTGGAAGTTCGCTTTCATTCAGCCTGTCCCAAAGAAGGGTGATCGCTTTCAATCCTCCAACTATCGTCCATTATTGCTTTGATTTCTTGCCTTTCCAAAGTTTTTGAATCTATCCTCAATAGGAAGATTCTTAAATACCTCTCTTCTCACAATCTTCTTTCAGATCGTCATTATGGGTTCCGCAAGGGACACTCCTTTGGCGACCTTCTTGCATATCTCTCTGACTCTTGGTTATCCTCCATTTGGGATTTCGGTGAAACTTTTGCTATTGCACAAGACATATCAAAACCTTTTGATAGAGTCTGGCACAAATCCTTAATTTCCAAACTGTCCTCCTTCGGTTTCTATCCTTCTATCTGTGCCTTCATCTCTAATTTCCTTTCTGGCCGATCTATAGCTGCAGTTGTAGATGGCCACTGTTCTTCTCCTAAAGCTATCGACAGTAGTGTTCCTCAGCGTTCTGCCCTATCACCCATTCTTTTCATTTTATTTATTAATGATCTTTTCATTCGCACTTCCTGTCCTATTCACTCCTATGCCGATGATTCCACTCTTCACTTCTCCACCTGCTTCCCAAAACGTCCCTCTCAACAGTCACTCCATGATTCGCGTAGTACGGCTATGGAGCACCTGACCTCAGATCTTTCTGCTATCTCTGATTGAGGCAGATAAAACCGTGTGGCTTTCAATGCCTCAAAAACTCAGTTCCTCCATCTGTCTACTCGTCACAATATTCCACACGACTATCCCCTTACCTTCAACAACATAACTCAATCCTTCCTCTTCTCTTGACATTCTTTGCGTTTCCTTTTCTCGTGATCTTTCCTGGGAACATCACATACTGTATACTCTCTTTCTAAAACAGCTTCTAAGAGGTTAGGTGTGCTGTACCGCCTCCGAAGTTTCTTCACCCCAACTCAGTTGCTGTCTCTTTACAGGAGTCTTGTTCAACCCTGTATGGAGTATGCTTCTCATGTGTGGCGTGGCTCAACCCACACAGCCATACTTGACCGGGTGGAATCAAAGGCTTTTTGTCTCCTCAATTCCCCGCCTCTTACTGATTGTCTTCAATCTCTCCCTCTTTACTACAATGTTGCCTCACTCTCTATTTACTACTACTATTATAACGGACATTGCTTTTCTGAACTCTCTAACTGCATGCCTTCCTCCTTTAAGGAGAGCACGTAGCACCAGACTTTCTACACTTTCTCATTCCTTTTCTGTCCAACTATCTAACGCTAGGGTTAATCGGTATTTTCAATATTTCATCTACTTAACTGGTGAACTCTGGAACAATCTTCCTCAATCCATCTTTCCTCCTGTCTATGACCTTCCATCTTTCAAACGCAGAGTGTCTAGGCATCTCGAAAACCCCGTACTTGATTTTGGCTCTCTTCTTCTTCTATTAGGGGGGGGCCGCTTTTGAGGGCACTTGCCCTTGGCCCCTCCTTCCTGCATAAAAAAAAGGTCCAAGTAAGGTTGAGCCTAAACCTAGTGTTAGCGAAAAGGACGCAGGTCCAAGTAAAACTCGACCTAATGCATGGCGCAAAGTCAAAGGTCAGTCAAGGGAGAGGATTAGAGAGAATAGTAATCATGTGGTAGCAACTAACAAACAACAGGCTTCAGATGCGAGGGAATTTAGATGAAGTAATATAGCGTGAATTTACCATGGTTGGGAACTCGAACATTAGAAATCAGGACAATGAATTTTGTAATAAGGGAAGAAAAACCCATAGAAGAATACGTATTCTGGGAGGTAATGTTTCTAAAGTCAATGAGGTCGTAACAGTGGCGGACTGGCTCATAAAATTTTGTCTGCCAAAGGGGTCAGGGGGCCCATAACCCCATTACATAATTCAATTCCAGTCCTATCCTAATAGGCCTATTTATGAGTTTAGTTTGTTTAAATAAAAAAAGTTAATATTTTTTATAAATTTATTTTACCAATAAGTACAAATATTTTACAAGTACTGCCTGCATATACATATATACATACATACACATTTAAACTGCAAACACGCAGTATAATTAACGTAAAGAACGACGCTTGTATAGGAGAATATTCCGCGCAAGATGAGAGCGAGAGAACGAAACAAATGAAAAAATGAGGTAACATGCTATACTAAGAGTAGTTTTTTAAGTTCATTACTCGAGTTTGCAAATCGGTCAATTATAGTTTCCATGTCTAACTCATCCAACATCAACATGTATGCTTCCAGATTCTCCTCCGACAAAGCATTTCGTAATCTTGTTTTTATTGTTTTAAGCTTAGAAAATGCCCGTTCACACTGAACTTGAGTCACAGACAGTGTACAGATAGCTTTGTACATTTGGTAAAGATTATCATATGCCTTGTCATTAAGTCTGTTTGATGCAAGAATATACAGAACACATGATGGACAATTGCCACAATATTTAGAGCATGAATTCATTTTACTGCTGCTCTCTGCATTATCATCATTCAGCAAAAGCCTAAATATTTCAAAGTTCGATGCAAAAGACTGCAATTCTAATTTTATTTCACTTCTATTTATCCCTGGAGCAAGCTCAAGAATACCTTCCAATGCTTCTTCTTCAAGACCATTTTTAGTAATATATTCATAATTTGATGGATCGAGGCATGACATATCCTTATATAGTTGTCTATGGTCAATGAAACGGGATTCCAGTGATTGTACAACACGATCCATTATCAAGTTGAACACATGTACACGATAGTCTGACAAAGAATCAGATGTGTTTTTTTCATCAGCAGCTAGTTCATCTGGCATTCTCTTTGTTTTATGTTTCCTCTTGATTGGTAACTCAGTTTTTATAAAATCAATTTTCATATTTCACTGTTTGATTTTTATCATTATTGAATTGTGCAATGTGCTCATTGGATTTGTTGGCAAATTTCAAAGCCTGACTATATACTTTATCAAATTCTCTTGATCCTTCCTTCAAATCTGTAATGGATTTTTCTACCATATTCCATACAGTAAACATATTTAAGCCACTTGTCTGTAGGTAGCTTGACAAAGGGGCTGTAATTTGAAAGATATATAAGTATGTGAATGCTGTCAATATTGTTTGAAATTCTAGAAGGCTGAACAGTAAAACATTTGCCTCCTGTTTTGTTTTTGCATCAAAATTGCTAGAGCTTTGAATAATGGATAAACATGTCAGAAGATCCACAAAATTACTGATACATATCTCGTCAAAATTTCCAAATATAGTAGTTGCTGCATTGGACTTCCCTGACCACCTGGTTTCATCAATTAGCTTTAATCGTTTCATCTTTTCTTTCCCCAGATGATGTCCAACAATTTCAATCCAGATGGCCATTCGCTTATATGATACCTTCACAAATTTTGCTAAATTCTGGAGTAAATTGAAGAAGGAAACTGCTGGTACACAACACTTCGTGGTTTCAGTAACTACTAAATTGAGTACATGGGCATAGCACCATACATGAACATGCTGATCAACTACATCAGCAATTTTACTCTGTAAGCCATTATATTGTCCATGGTAGCTTGCAGCGCCATCTGTGCTATCTTATAAGCAGTTTTTTCGGATCTATTTCAAGACTGTAATGTTTCATTTAATAGGTCAAAAAGTCCTGCCCTGTACCATCATTGCTTGGAACAATTGCAAGTAGTCGTTCATGGATAGTACCATTTAGTACATATCGAATAACAATGCTAAATTGATCAATTGATGGAAATATCTGGGTTGAATCTACTTGTATGGAATAATACTTGGCCTCAGCAACTTCTTGAGTAATTTTTTCCTGTATCATATTCTTCATAATTTGGGTCAAAGAAGAGATGGTTGTTTTACTCAAGAATATGACAAGACTACCACGACCTTTACTTTGTGCCTTTCTTTGTTTTTTCAATCTTTCACATCGTTGTTCAGACTTTTCCTTCACCATGGAAACATGAGAAGACATAATAGGATCATATTTTGCCATCAACTGCAGAGTAGCCAAGAAATTTCCATGATTTTCTGTTTCATCAAGAAGAGAATATGCTGACTCATTTCTGTGTCCACGTAAAGGAAGAGCTTGTTTACCTAACATCGTTATTATATCTACAACTCTGGCAACAATATTTCTCTGCTTTAGTACTTCATCTTTTCGTTTCTGCAATGATGCATCGAAAAAACGAGCTAAACCACCATCATTTACTACACTGATATATTCCTGAGCATCCTTGCTATGCATACCAGTTGTTGTTGTTGTTGTTGTTTAGCCGATCAGCCCACCCTGATCGAGCAAACCGGCGGCACGCAGGTAACCGATCGCCTTCTCCGGAGTGGACCAGAGGTTCAGCGCACTAGTGATGTTGTGTTGTGTTCGTTGTTGTGCTAGAGCGGTACAGTCTGTCATAATGTGTTCAATTGTTTGTGGTGTGTCCTGGCACAGGTGGCAGGTGTCGTCTATGGAGTTGTCTAGTCTGTGTTTATATGTCCGTAAGTTGGGGTGATGTCCACATCGGAATCGTGCTAAGTTAACTCGCTCCGATCTGCTCAGGCTGATCTCTGACCTGTTAATGGGTGGCGGCTTCGCACCTAGGACCGCATTCGGACCGAGTCGTGTCAGTACTTTGTGGGTTAGGTGTGTGTGTATGTGTTTTCTGTACTGTGTGATGTCTGTGGGGCGTGGTATGGAATGGAGTATTTGGTTATAGTCTCTCTGGTGTTACCCTAATGGTGCGAGGTGTTGGTGCATGATTGTACATGTAGTGGCAAGGGTGTTGTGGGTTAGTTGTCGCTGCTGCCATGAATTGTGTTCCCCTCATGTCTAAATGTTCCTTAACTTTCAGTATTTTTGTTTCTGTGTGCAGGTGTTCTATTGGTGTTGTTTGAGTGCACCCTGTAATGATACGAAGTGCGTTGTTTTGTATTGTCTGTAAGGTGTTTATGTGTGTGTTTGAGATAGTGGGTGCCCAGCATGGGCTAGCATAGTCCATAACTGAGCGAATATATTGTTTGTATATGAGTGATGTTGTTTCCTGCTGGTGTCCAAAGTTTGTGCCTGTTAGTACCCTAAGCGTGTTAAGTCTTGACGTACATTTGTTTTTAATGTCCTGAATGTGGTTTGCAAAAGATAATGATGTGTTGTATGTGACCCCAAGTATTTTGGTTCTGTGAGTGTGTGGAATGTTGATGTTGTTTAGTGTAAGCTGTGGAATTACCTGGTGTTCTTTTGTGTTGCTTGTAAGCAAGGTGATGGTTGATTTTGTGAGCGCTACTTTGAGTCTATTGTGTGTGAGCCAGTCTTGTATACTGTTTATGTATGTTTGTAGGTTATTTGTAGCGGTGTCGATGTTGTTGTGGGTGGATGTAGAGTGATGTCATCTGCATATGATGATAAGGTAAGCTTGTTATCTATGGGTGTTGGAATGTCATGCATGTATAAGTTGAAGAGTGTTGGTGAAAGAACAGAGCCTTGAGGGACCCCGTTCGGAAAAAGCTTGTTTTTGGATGACTTGCCATTAAATGTGACATGTGAGTATCTTTTGGTGTTATTGTGCATGTTTGTGTTGAGTATTTTGTTTATGAGAGGGAAGCGTGGGATAGCATCAAATGCTTTACTAATGTCTATTGTTGCTAATAGTGTACGTTGAGCTGGTCGTCTGGAGTTGATGCCATCCATGATGTGCTGCGTGAGGTTAGTGAGTAATGTCGTGGTTGAGTGGTGAGGTCTGAATCCATGTTGAGTAGGCGATAGTGGAATGTGTGGGTTGGTGATTTGTAAGATTAGTCTTTCTGTTACTTTGGAAGGTGTGCATAGTAAAGTAATGGGTCTATAGGAAGCTGGTTCTGTTGGATTTTTGTTTGGTTTGAGTAGTGTATAATTTTACCTTGTTTCCATATGTCAGGAATAATACAGTGTTGGTATGAATATGTGCTGATATTTGTGAGAGCTAGTATTCCTTGTGGGCCCAAGTGTTTAAGGTGTATGTTAGATATGTTGTCTGGTCCAGTAACCTTTGAATTCTTAATGTTTTTGATGATCTTGGTGGTCTGGTCTGTATTGAAGGGTGTAATGGTCGTGTCGAGTCTGTAGGTTTTCTTGTGTCTGGCTGTTTGTCTGTCTGCGTATTTCTGGTTGTTGTCTCTGTTTAAGTGACTTATCTTTGCGTAGTGATTAACTAGAATGTTAGCTTGTTGTGTGTATGTTGGGATATTATTTTGGCTGCGACAGATAGCCGCGTGTGAGGTGTGAATGCCGCTGTTAGAGTGGGTAATGCTGTTTATAGTCTTGTATAGCCTGGATGTATCTGTGGAGTGGTTTAGTGTTGTTATGAATTCCCTGAATGTTTTTGTTTGTTTTTCTTTGAGTTTGTTGTTTATTTCTGTGTTGAGCTGTTGTATCTGCTGTTTTATGGCTTCTGTGTGTGGTGTTTGTGTGTTATATTTGAGGTCGTTACGTTGCCTTATGAGGTGGGCTATTTCTCGAGTGTAATTTGGGTTGTATTTCCTAATGTTGCCCTTGGGTATGTATTTGTTTGCATTATTGATGATCTGATTAAATGTCTTGAGTGTTGTATTGATGTTTATGATGGGTGCGCTGTTTAATGTGGTGAATTGTTCCTCAGTCTGTATTTTGAACTGTTCCCAATCAGCTTTCTTGTAATTTCTGTAAGTGTGCCTAAGGCTGTTGGGGCAGAGTGTAGAATGTGTTGTAATGATGATGGCAGGTGGTCTGATGACAGTTGTTTTTCTGTTCTCCATTGTGTATGTGTTGCTAGTGAGGGGGAACAGAACGTTATGTCTGGGGAGGAGTTTGAGTATCCTGCTTGATGTGGTATGTTGATTCATGCTCTGATAAGCACTAGCTAATGCGTCTGTAATCATTAAATCCTCGCACAAAAGCAGATGGGTTAGAAGAGGTTGGTGACTCAAATGCCAAGCAAAATGAAAAATATAGTGATCTATTCTTCTTATTATATGTTAACCAGTGTCGTGAGACAGTGTCACCCATAATTTTTCGCTTATATAACTTTACATTAAATGGCAGATCATGATCATGTGGCTGAATTGGATGCTCTTTGAAAAAAGATTTCAAATCTGTTCGTGCAGGATATTGAAAGAGCTTATCCTGTCTAAATGTTGGTTGATTCTCATCATTATTTAAATCAGCTACTAGATCTTTTTGATTATGTACATGTACAGGCCCAGGTTCAGTTACTGTTATTCCACCAGCTAATTCAGAATCATAAAAATCAGCATCTACAGTTGTAGTTGAATTTCTCTGTAAGCTTGAATTTCTCTGTAAGCTTGAATTATGCTATATTGAATGAATGTATATGTATTCTGTAACTGTATTGTAATGTAATTGTAATGTAATGTTTTGTAATCTTTTCTCAATACTATTACATGTATTTTCTTATTTATTTTTATATCTATCTTTATATATAGCAGCTTTATATAAAATATATACATAACTCTATATATCTTTTATATATGGACATAGAAATGGGTAAAATATAATTATACATATATAACAGCAATGACAAAAATAAGAGACTTACTTTGATAAACTGGAATTGATTTTAATGAAGCATGTAGGCAACTATTAAATAAACTAATGAAGTTAAAAATGTCGCAGTGACAGGCAGGTTGGGAAAACTGTATTTTAGGCACGTAAATTTATTAATTTTTGCTACTTTCTAAACGTTTAAAACCTGCAATAATTTTAACAAATTAAAGAAGTTATTAATACATTTGCCTTTTTATATACTATTAATAAATACAAAATAAAAAAATAAAAACAATTACAATATTAATAAATACAAAATAAAAAAAATACAAACAAATAATTACAAAAATCTAAATAAATTATATCTATTTCATGTAATAGAAATACTGTCAACACCCTCAATTAAGATTCTAGGATATATCTCATCAGGCCCAACTGACTTATGTTTATTTAAACTTTATATACGAGTATAATAGATTGGCTGCCAATTTTTTTACCTCAGTCTAGGGGGCCAACTTCCCTTTTTTCTAGGGGGGCCCATCTGTCACATGGCAAACTGACAGCCTAGCCAGTCCGCCACTGGGTCGTAAAGAAGTTACCTGAAAGCCAAGGTGAAATTATAATTCATGTATCATAGGTATAAATGATTTAATAAGCAAGGATAAAGATGGTAGATTTAAGTTGAACAGAAATTCAGTAGTTAAACAGAGGTACAGGGAATTAATAGAAACTTTCAAAAATAGGAAGAGCAAGTGTTATGTAGTAGCATTTTACCAAGGGTTGGCATAAGCACATAATTTTAGCCTTAAACAATAAAATAAAGATACTGTGTAGCGAAAAAGTTGAGTTTAGATTTGTGGGATAAGTTTAATGAAAAGAGGAATCTTTATAGTAAGGATGGATTACAGCTTAGTAGAAAGGGAACGGCTTTATATGAAAGACTTTTAGGGGACAATGCGAGTTCTTTGGGGATCTGAAAGATAACCTTGGAGTAACAGAGGGCATAAAGCATCAGGGTATATGTAAAGTTAATACTGTTAGGGTTTTAAAGACAAATTATGTCAGGAATAGGCATATCAGGTATCTAGGCAAAAGTAGTGAAACAGTTAAAACTGAGGGGTTGAAGTGGTTTCATACAAATGCACAGAGTCTTACATAGGCTATTCTAAGGAAATTTTAAAAATACACACCTGTGACAAAGTACAAAAAATACGAGTCAGACTTTCAAAATTAGTAGCATATTCAAAATTAGAACATAATTTTTTTAGTAGTGGTAACAGTTTTTTCAATATCTGACGCTTCTAAAAACTTTGACTCATACTATCGTTGAATCTTGTGCTTTGTTGGTTCTACAGCTCTTCTTATTTTGTCATTCAACCATAACAACACAGCACTTCTTGGATCAAAGTGTGACACAACTGGCATGTTATGCCTAACATAAAGATAGTTCACGAGCACATCTGAAGACAGCTGTGAACGATCGGCTGCTTTGAGAACATTGTAAGACTTAATGAGTCTTTCCACATCTGCTGAATGCGGTTTTGCTGCAACAATCCGACCAAGTGCAAACATCAGCACATCAAATTCCTGATTTTCTAACTACAGAAGTCTTTTCATCAGGTTTGAAGTTCCAATACTTGAAACACCGGGTAATGCACAGGTATCTCTGTATTGTAGTGCAAATGTTGCCAAGTCAAGATCCGTAATAATGAACGCATAGCATTCATTCAATTGCAAGTCAGTCACTGAGGAATCTAAACTTCTCAAGGGGCTCAACAACTTTAAACGATCAGAATTAAAAGCATATCTTTCTTTTAGGAAGTTTAGCAACGCTTCAATAATTTCATATCGTACAGCTTTGAAATCGCGTGTTGCTGTTGTAACTAATTGATGGCTCACTCTGCTCTTTTTGTCAGTCAGCTGGATGCCAAAAAATGTCAAGTTGTCCTCATCTAAATTTTCTTCAAAAGAACTTTCCCATCCACCAAGAAGCGATTGATTTTTCAATGCATCTAGATCAGGGGTGGCCAGACTTTACTGAGATCGGATCTACTTTTCCAAAGTTCTCTCTACACGATCCACCAACCCAGTTATAGATATATATATATATATATATATATATATATATATATATATATATATATACACACACAGATAGAGAGAGAATAACCAAGAATAAAATAAGGTGAATATAAAAATATATTGCCAAATGCACACAGATATATTTTTCATTAAATTTTAACCCTCAAACTTATTAGAAATTAGGTATACTGGAAAAGGAAGAGCTTACTTTACTGATGTGATGATTTGCACTGCATGGCATCAGCAAGCCGTGTGTAGTCCGGATTGTAGCTGCTGATTGCTAGCCTCAAACAAGCATCCAGGTGATCATCATGGCTCGATATTTTGATTTGATGATATTCACGTGTGAGAACGTTGACTCACAAAGGTAGGTTGATCCAAAAAAATGCTGTCAAGTACATGGCACTTTTTCTAACATTCGGATACTTTTCTTCAAGAAGTAGGTGCCAAAAGTTTCCTTCTGAAGACCTGGATTTGATTTGAATGTCGTTTCGCAGAGTCAAAATTTCATTCTCGATTGCAGATATATCCATATTAGACAATACGGCCATTTTTGATGCAATATCATCAATGTCAAAGTTTTCAACAAATGGGAAGCACATGAATATTGCTACAGGTTCTTAGTGTTGCTCTGACATCATGTTTTTGAAGTTCCGCAGTTGGTGTCGCTGCAGCTGTGAGGATACCAGTTCTAGTTTTTGTTTAAAAGCATTCACTGAGGTAATCATTTCAACAATAGTTTTGTTTTTACCTTGCAACTCTAAGTTTAGCTGATTTAGAAAAGCAGTGGTGCCAGTCAAAAAAGCTAAATCTAACAGCCACACTTCGTCTTCCAACTCTTTGTAATATGTTTCTTTTAACTTCAGAAAGTTTAATTTCAGGTAAGAGATCCCTAAACCTCTGCAAGAATTTATCTCTACTTAGCCACCTGACATCAGTGTGCAACAAAAGGTCAGTGTGTTCTGCTTTATTTTCTTCTAGCTGAGACCGGAAGAGACGCCTTTGTAGACTTCTCGCCCGAACAGAACACACAATCTTATGGGAAATATTCATAATTTCTTTAATATTCAACATTTTACCACATTATGCTTGTTGGTGAATTATGCAATGGAGCGGCCAGTCATAGCAGGTGATCCGTCAGTTGTTATGCTCACAAGCTTGTGAAGTGGGAATTGTGTGTCGTTAACAAACTCACTGAATGCATGAAAAATGTCCTCATCTCGAGTTTTTCCTCTTAGAGGTAGGATTTTAAGCAGTTCTTCTTTGGAAGTCATATCTTTAAACACGATTCTAATAAAAATGCATAACTGTGATGTGTCGATCACATCTGTCGAGTCATCAAACTGAAGTGAAAGGAACACGCAGTCATGTATGTCTTTCTTCAGTTGTTCCACTAAATTCTCATCCATTACTTCACAACGCCGCATCACAGTGTTTCTGGAGAGCTGAAGCTGGTTGATAGCAGACAATATTTCCGATTTATTACTGAAATTCTGAAACAACGACTCTGCTGCCTCTGTAAATGCTTCTTTGAATATTTCTCCATCCTGAAAAGATTTCTTGTGTTTCGCAAGTACACGGCTCACCCGAAATGACGCAGTCGTTGCTGCTTTCGATTTTGTGCTAGGCCCTGTAAAGATAGACTGCTGAGCACTAAGTTGAGACTTAAGTTCATTGACTTTTCTCTTACGTAGTTCACTTTCAGCTGGGAAATCACTGTCATACCGTTTGTGAATAGTTTTAAAATGCCTCTTTAAATTCCCTGGTTTGACGAAAGCGACACATGCATGGCAACTTAAATACACACATTTGGAATTTTTCATCGTAAAAAAATATGCCATCTCCCACTCATTGTGAAAGTTGTAAGTTTTTGTTTCTTGGCACTCGGCCCAGCACTCATTTTAACGATGTTAATGCAATTGGACTGGAGACTGACCTTCACCACCGATTATTCCAAATGACTGACCCGTCACTTAAATGACACATGCTCATAACAGCTCAGCTTACCGCGGTATGAAAATTTGGCAGAAATTAAAGTTAGCGGTATCATTTTCTGTGACATTAATTAAATATCTCTCAGAATTATTAAAGTTAAACTTTTTTTTTTTTTTTAAATGACTGGTAAACACAAAGATAAAACAAGTAAATGTTGATACCGATAATGGAGGTGATGACATAAAGAACGCTAATTTTTTGTAGTAGCGGTCGGGTCGTGTGCTCGTTAGTATTGTGAAATGTAAGGGCTCTGTTGCTAGGCTAAGCTACTGGTCATTCTGCGATCTACTAAAAATTGCTCTGCGATCTATTGGTAGATCGGGATCGACGTTTTGGCCACCCTTGATCTAGATTGTCCAGGAGATTCTGTACTTTCTTGAATATAGAAAAGAAATGTCTACGACTATGCACATTGTGCTCAACTTTTTCAGATCAGTAAGATTCTTCAGATGGCCTTGAGCAGAAGCATCTTCCGACTGCTCTAAATATGCTACGATTGCTCTGTATGATGATAAAATACTGCCGAAAAGATTGTAAGAGAATTCTATCCAACGAACTTCAAAATATTTCGGAATATGATGTACTGTTAAATTCTTTTTTTTCCCAACTTTTTCCAGTTCTTTGGTGCGAACTGCTGATATATGAAAATATGTTGAGACCACTGCCATCTTGTATCAACATATTCACTTCTTTCACAATTTTAAAGACTTTGCCAAAGACCAGATCTGAGCGATGAACTCCACACCCAATTTTGATCAGTAAGATTTGTTTCAGCCATTTTCCTTTCCTCATCTAACATTTTCCACAGGCTTAGCCTGTTTAGACTCTCTCCATCTGTGACAACACATGTTACTTGTTGAAAAGATCTTTCCAAGGAATAGTAAAAGAGACTGCTTCTTTCACAGCTAACATACTGTATATCCTTCAGTCTTCCGCTGAGTAGATTCAGAAAATCCAAGGAAAAGGTCTTCCTCTTGCTCATTTGAACGAACTAGCTTGCACTTGATATATTTATTGTCAAACTGGAATTGATCAATAGAGCCATCTATTGCAATTGATACAGCAATTGCCGATTTGATTTTTTCAAGTAAATTAGGTTTCAAGTAAATTGGTGTAACATATTTTAATTCTTCCACTGGTGGATCAAATGGTTTCACCTCAGCAGCCATATTGAATTTAGAATTCATTATACTGGTCATATGAATTGATGGCCAAGACCAAGCTGAAATTGTACTCCGTTTGGAATTATTATAAACCTCGATCACAAGTCTACCAATTTTATTTGCTAAGTTTTCATTAGCTTTCGATATGCAAATACCCATGGATGTGTTCTGTCTTTTGTTCAACAACTGACATCTGTTGAACTCTTGCCGCATGACATGATTGTTTATGGATTTCAGAAGTCAAATGAGTTTGCAAATCATTAATTCTCAAAACAACCCCTTTTTCAGAGCAGATAGCTGGAGCTTTATTCCGGTAGGACATTGACTTTGCTTATTGTTTCGCTGAAGTTGAAGCATGGTTCATAGCGATAATGTTTCCTACCACCAGTATCACTGCCTCCTTGTTTGGCGACTAATTTTATACACTTATTAACTTGCAGCAGTTCCTTTATAGTTTGTTCTTTGGAGGAACTAGAAAATGGTTGATTTTGTTCATCAGTTGTCATCAGGGCCGTAACTAGGGTTTAAAAATTAGTGAGGTCCAGATTTTTTTCGAGCGCGGCGGGACGAGCAAAATTCAGACCAAAATGACATCTACAAACACAACCCAAGCTATACACTAAACACAAAACCCTTGTCTATAATTAAATACTGTACAAAGGGACCTGTTAGCAAAAATACTTTTATTAAAGCTGCAGCAATATTTCACTCTTTGTGTATGTGTGTGTGTGTGTTCAGTCTCTTTTTTTTTTTAGGAAATAATTACCGAGGTCCGGACCTCGGTGACCTCATAGGTAGTTACGGCCATGGTTGTCATCACATTACTCTTCTCTTTTGACATTTCAGACTTTTCAGTGGTTTCTTCAGCGGTTTCTTCTGTAGAATTTATATCTGTAGAGTCTTTGGTAGTATCTTTTTTTTTTCAAATACTTGTATATGTCCATTTGGCGACATAATTTCTTCGTAGGCCTATCGCTCATTGTTTTTCTTTTCCTGAGCCCGAGTGAGTAGTTCCTTGACCTCAACAAGTTATCATATATATACACCAGACCAGTCAGACAGTAGTAAATCGATAGCGACTCACGAGATTCAACACCTGTAAGTACAAAATAAAAGTGTGTGTATACTTACTTACTTTAGGTGAGTTTGAACGACGGTTCAGGATCGACCTGCGGTCGACCCCTCTGCAGCATCCCGCCTCATTTGCGGGATTTGGTGAAGGAGGGAATTGCTGTCTGATCTCCTCCTGCCCTCGTAGCCAGCCACACATGGCTGGTCAGGGACCATATATATATTAGGGTGTGTCAATTTTTGGGGTGAAATGACTAAATTGAAAATCATGTGATTTGGTAGCAATTTAATGTAATCATTGGGCATACAAAATAATATCCTTGCTTCAAAAACAATAAAAAATAACTCCTACCTACATCAATTTTAATTAAAAAATTCCATTTTTCCGTAAATTCGTAACAAAATAACAAATGTGCGCAAACATCCTATCAACATTTAAAGTGGCAATAAGATATCATTCAGAGTCTTTATTTGAAAGTAACCAATGCAATCATGTCCTTTTTGCTGCGGTTCCTTGACATCAGCATTCGGTTTGCTACTTGCGCTTTGATGTAGCCTTCTCGCCTCTCGTGACTGTAAACTTGACTAGCTACTTCTGTGACCATTTTCACACATCTCTCCACACTCTGAGTGGGAGAAGGCCACTTTGGCACTTGCATTGGGGCCTCTTTAAGTTGTGTTAAATCTTTGTTTGTTATACATGTTGTCAGTAGTGGCTCCAAAACTTCCGAACTCAAGTTAACTAATTCTGACAATTTCGTGGCATTGACGTTTATCGGAGGTACCTTCCTTGTCTGAACAGAGCAGTCTTCCAGCTGGTCATCTAGTGATGTTCCTCTAAGCTTTAGAATGATTTCCACAGCCTCAGTTTGCTCTTTGGTACATTGGCTGCAGAGTATTGCTTGCAAAACTGCCTCTGGCCTAGCATACCAAGCGGACCTTCTCACCACAGCCCACAGGTAACACGATGTCCACCACTACTTTCCTTTGGGTTCTCAGTAGCTGTAATTGAAACAAGCTGTGGTTGGGCCCCTCCATCCACATTGGATTAAGTTTTACATTGAACCAGTGAGGAAGATAAAACCCAATAATAAATTCAACAATCAACATCAAATTCTTTAGCATTTTGCCCTTCAGTGCATGTTTGGAAACCCAAATCCTGCAGAAACGAATCGCTGTAGTTAACCAACGACTGTGACTTACGGGTCCAATCTCCACGAGAGCCAGATTTTGAGGCAACTCTCCTGATCTGATTGCTTGAACAATACGATAAGCGTAAGATTGATCCGTGCTGAGGTCTTTGATAACTTCTTCATACAACACTGGAAGGGGAGGGCCTACTTCGACCTTTGGAAATTTTGTATTTATTTCTAATTCCGTTGCTTCATCTAGCATGTTGCCAAGGGGGCCTGACCACTTGTTGTTGCTCTTTGTAGGACCATCAAGTTCCTGGATGAGACGACGAAGAGGTAGTTCCCCTGTGTGCAAATCACATACAATCCAAACAAGCCTTCTTCCAAGTTTTTTCTCTAAATGCGTCATAACACCGCCCTGCCATCCAGTGTTCACCGCAGTTGAGTCTTCACCAACGGCCTGCAGTGAACTGTCAAGTCTTCTTTCTTGAAGCCAACATATTATTTGATCAGCAATTGCCTCTGCATGTTTCTTGCCTTCTACTTCTGCTTCAGGAATAAAGTGAAACAAATAGCGGCACCAGGTTTGGAACACACAGAATACTGTAGTGTTCTTCTTTGATGAGACCGGGAAACTTTCTGTCCATTCCCTCTACCTCTAGGAGAACTTTTGTGTCATCTCTTCTTCCATCAAACAAAAGGCAAGAGAGACCTTCCTCCTTCAAATCTTTTTCATGCTGATCAGATATTTCCTTCATTATTTTTTCTTGTGCTCTTCTTATCTTATTATGATCTATCACTAAGGATGTATACTCTCGGCTGATGAGGCTTGCATCTATCTAAGTGGCAGTGGCAATCTCTGCAGTCTCTCGTAGCCCCGTATGGTGGCGAATACTGGCAAGGGCAATGTTTGAGATGTCTTTAGTGTTGTATTTCATTCTCTTCGGCGAAGGTTCAGATGGCATTTTGGAGCTATCATCTGATGTTGCTTCTTTCTGTTCATCTGAAGAGCTTTCAAAGAAGTGAGAAACCTCTTGATAGAGCTCTTCATCTCTTTGGGTGGCTTCTTCACTCTTCTTTTTCTTCTTTTCTTCCCTCTCTCGGATTTTTTCTTTTTTCTTAGCAATAACAATCTGTTTCTTGGTTTCTGAATAATCTGCCGAACCAATCTGCATACTTCCTTGGCCTCCTGCCTTTGTTCTGCGCCTTTATGAAAGCCAGCTCCAAAACAGGGATCTTCTTCTCACGAGGACAGCGACAATCAATGTGAGGGTGAGGTTCTCTTCTGCATGAGGGAGAACAATTGGCTTCAGAACACAACTCTATTGGACACTGGCAGCTAAAAATGTCAAGAAGAGTATCAAGTGTGTGCAGAAATTTATTTTTCTTTGCTAGTTTTCCTTTACCAAGTGATGTCTCAACTGCTTTGTGCCACAGCTTTGTTAATTTTAACTCAATAGTTCTATACTGATTGAGTACAGGTGGTTTGAATAACACATTAGCTTTTTTCCACTGATGCAGAAGAGGGGGAATCATGTCCCTTATGAGCTCTTTCTCTGTGTAGTTCCTTCTATCCTTTGTATTTTGTTCACGAAGGAGTAACCCTAGTCTCAGCATGTCTCGCACTGTTGGTAGTTCTGATACGGGAAGCTCCTTGCCTGTACCGACTAACAGGCTCAAGTGGCATGACGACTGACCTCTTGTCTTCAATTTTGGCATCTTAGGAATATCTGAAAAAAAAGAAAAACATTTAAGTATTTTATATCAATTACGATGTTTCAAAGTTTAGTCATTCGATGTTCTAAAATTCAATAAAAAAATATTTCATGGGATTACAACATAATTAGACAGAAGAATATGATAATAATAAATAATTGCAATAATCGATAATCCATACTTACAGTTAAACTGTAGTATTCGTCTAGTAGAATAACTATGAAGTAGGTACAAGAGCAATAACAGCAAACCACCGTCTATGACATCTAAGAGGCAACTGAGGACTGAGAGTGAGGGACAGTTCTATTCATGTTGTGACTTGTACATTGTACAACAACCAGGGCCGGTTTTAAGCCGATTAGACCGATTTGTTCAAATTGGGCCCCGCGCCCCGAGGGGACCCCGCGCACGCGCTCGAGTGGGGGACGCTATGATGAATTAATGAGTGTCCAGTGTGCACGAAGTTTCTTGTTACTGTGAAGGCAGTGAAACTATTCAGTCCGTCCTCGTATATCTATGTTTCAATGTTTTATTGCTAATCGTTTGTTTATTTGTTTTGTAATTTCAGTTTATCGTCGCCGTTTAGCTTTTTAAAAAAAAAGGTAATTTGTGGACGATATTCAAACCCTCAACACAGAAAGAGCGCTGTTAATGAGATTATATAACATAAAGCTTGGAATGTAAAGTTGTGTTGTTTGTTAAATATGTCCAAATTGTTTATATGTCCAAACTGCAAACTTGAAGTGTCTTAAGCCTGCATGTAACAGAGAAACGTGGTGGTAAGTAGACCCTACATATTAAATTAACTAGTTTTTGCCTCATTATCATAGAGAGCATTTACATTTCTATTTACTAGAGCTTGTTCTTTTGCCCCCTGCGCTTTTCTTCTTACTCCCAGGCTTTTAAAAATCATGAAATCTTTTGCTTTAATCATTAGATGCATACATGCACATCTTATTATTTTTCAGTGCCAGGGAGTCTTTATTGTGAATGATTTTGTTTTTGTTTTGTAATTTCAGTTTATCGTCGCCGTTTAGCTTTTTTGAAAGAAAAGTAATTGAAAAAGCCCTTACATCATCGTCATCATGGCAAGCACAAGCAGAGATAGAGACAAAGGGCGAAAGTATTTGAGCGGCAATCAGAAACGAGCACTGGCCAAGGCTAAGGCAGCTGAAAATGAAAAACAAAGAGGTGCTCTAGCGAAATTTCTTGTCACTCCAACTTTGAAACGACAACGGGTAGAGGGCCCCGCTAGGCGCTAACAATTTTCTAATTGGGCCCCGCACTTCCTAGCGCCGGCCCTGACAACAACTATATGACCTTGAAAACACTCCATATGCGATCAGTGGGATAATTCTGTGACAGATGAATAGTTAATCAATTTATGTCCTATTATTTAGTAAGAGTCAATTTCTGAAACTTTAAGGTAAAATTTATGTAGGTAAGGGTTATTTCATTTCATTTTGGTTGGCCAATTTCAAGTTTTGACATGAAAAGACACTATATTTTCACTACCAAAATTGATTTGAAAAAAGTTGACAAAATTGATACACCCTAAAATATATATATATATATATATATATATATATATATATATATATATATATCCGGATCAAATGTAGAATTCGGACCCCAGCCTTCTTTAGTTAGCTTTATAAGGCTAACTAACGAAAATATCACGACCTAACCTAACCAATCGTTAGGTTAACTGTACGCCCTTGACGATTGGTTAGGTTAGGTCATGATATTTTCGTTAGTTAGCCTTATAAAGCTAACTAAAGAAGGCTGGGGTCCGAATTCTACATTTGATCCTATATTCCTTCTCACTCTGTATGGCATGTCCAAATAATTTAAGCCTGCACACCTGTACATTTCGATACATTTATTACTTTAGCAATTGATAAATTATCCTATTATTTTATCTTTCCTATACATAGCTAATTCAATTTCAGTACCCATGGTATTTCTCAACCAAGATAAGTAAAGAATGTTGATATAAAAACATATCTACCTATAAAGCATTTGTCTATCTTCTACAAAATCACAGCAGAAAAGACATATACAAATATATAAATTGTATATGTTAATAATGTTATATTGTAATATAAACTATATATATGAAATGTATATAAAAAACTCTCATAAAAAACACCACACATACAACCAAAAACAGACTACAACTTAGTGTTTACATGAATACTATATTATATCAATCCTATAACATAAGTATTTAAAAAACAAAAAAACAAAAACAAAGCGATTTTATGTCATTTAACATTACTCTCTGTTTCCTATTTGTCAACCATTCTTTAGTCCAATTTAGCAGCTTAAAATCAATACCAAATTTGTTTAATTTGTACAACAAGCTAGCATGCATGCGAAACTTTGTCAAAAGCCTTACTAAAATTCAAATAAATTATATCTTACAGATTTGATCTTTTGATTGAGTTTAAACCATTTTAATATTTAAATATCACATTTAAAAATAGGTTAACTATAAAAAAATGATGAGAGAAAAAAATATTTTGATGAGAGTAAACTCTGTAGAAACTTTTGAAATAAAGGCAAGGCTATATAGTAAATAATTTGAACGGTATTCCCACCAACGTACAATACGCAACAAGCAAAATATCACACAGCAAAAACCCATAAAGCCACGCGTGTATGAAAAGAGAAGTAATAAATTATATTGAAGTATTAAAATATTTTAGGTACTTTCATGTTATCCCAAACCACAGACTTTTTGTCAGATTCGTACGCCACTTGCCAGATTGCCAAATTTCATTGCCAATTTTTTTTTTTAAATGTTAAGTAACTAACCAAACCTAACCTAACCACGGGATGGGTTAGGTTAGGTTAGTTACTTAACATTTAAAAAAAAATTGGCAAGTGACGTCCGAATCTGGCAAAAAGTCTGGGGTCCGGGATAACAGGAAAGTACCATATTTTATACCAAATTTTATAAATATTTAGGAAAAATAAATGTACTTTAATATTCTATATTTATATTTTATTAGTTACCTATGAAATATCCTTATATTAGTGTACTCCAACTCAATACTTGGCGTTCTGGCGTCGGAATATAAGGGGTTCCAAAAAACCTTACCCCCCCCCCCCCCCCCCCCATTTGCAGCTTACATGTTTACTTATATCGAAATAGTTTTTAGTGATTATAAAAATATATAAAATTCTTTATTTATTGCAGGTATTAAAATTATTCTAGCTAATAAAGTGATAATATAATGGCTTCTCAATTAATTGGTGATTCGGAGAGGCAACGTGTGATAGATCGCGTACGAGCAATAACATTTCGGAAGCTCGTGATGCTGGAACCACCTTTATAACACGTTCATGGGTTGCCAAAAAGTTGCGAAGAAGTGAGGACTTCGTCAAAAGAAATTGGAATAAAATTTTGGATGAATGTGAAATGGATACAACCAAATCTGGGCGCCCAAATTTGCCACTCTCTCAGGAAACAAAGGACATCATTGAAAGCGGTACGCGTAAGCGGAAAAACAGCTGTGCTAAACTTTCTAGAGAGATCGAAGTGGTGACAGGAAAGATCGTTAGTGGTGAGATCATTCGACTGTACCGTCATAGGCAAGGTTTAAAGCCTTGGCATGAACTTCCAAAGCCAAGAAAAACTCAACTTAACATCGATGACAGAATGTGGTTTGCCCATTATCTTGAAGATTGGGATGTGGATGATTTCATGCATTTAGCTGTCTCCGATGAATTTTTTGTTTACGTAACACGTCGGCCTAACTACCAAAATGATCGAGTGTGGGCCACAACACCAGATGAAATTGATGACAATAATGAACATTATCGCGAATTATTAAAAAGTCCAGACTGTGTTGGTGTGTTTGTTTTGTTCACTGCAAAGAAGCTCGTGTGGGTGCTGAAGCCAAATGGTCAGAGTTGGGATGGACAGTATTTTCGTGATATTATTCTATCCCAGCATGTCATTCCTTTTCTAAGAAACCCAAACAATGTTATGGATGTCGATCAGGTCACACTTCTGCACGATAAGGCCCCCTGCTTTAAGGCATTAGCCACTCAACAGTTGTTGCGGAACCATGAGATCGATTTCTTTGGAAATGAAGAATGGCCAGGAAATTCTCCTGACCTGAACGTCTGTGAACACATTGGATCAGTTATAAAGGACAAGGTTGAATGTCTCTTGTTTCAAGAACCTGCAGCAAATCGATTTTCGAAGGATACAATGACGCAACACAATGAAACTGTTTTAGCAAATTTGCGTAACGATCAAGATCTATTCACGTCACTTTTGGCAAGCTACCCAAAGCGAATTCAGGCTGTTTTGGAAGCCAATGGCGGTAACACCAAGTTTTAATTGTTTCTCATTAAATGCAGGATTAAATTCTCTTTTGTAAGGTATGTTTAGTTTTACTGTACCTCTAATGGTTTAGGCCATGGGCGGGGGGGGGGGCTAAGGTTTATTGGAGCCCCGTAGTAGGTTTTGCAAGCATCATCGTAGAAGCCGTACATGCACTGAGAACCGCTATAGTCGGCATTGACTTATCTTCGTCACTATTGGATTCATACCTACGGCCTACGATAATTGTTAACTGGGTAGAAACTATTCAGTAGACTTTGAAAAAAAATAGGTCTTGTGGCCCTGACACGCGGAGGATAAGACTAAAATATATTTTAGTATTCTAAATAGAAAATAGGTTGATTGGGTTGTCACTACGTAGATATCGTATGTTGAGCGCACAGTTGATAAACTTTCCGTATTATATATTTTAATGCATTATTTTAAATGTTACAGAAATGTCACACATGTCCATATAGGGTTAAATTTAATAATGCACAAATTTAATAATACACAAAATAATTTTAAAAAATACACAAAAAAAAATTTAATAATGCACATTTTGTGTATTAATACACACTAAAATTGCCTATGGAGTCTTAGGAATTTAGGAATAATTAAATTGAATTATTTATTATATGATTAGTGAAAATGTGGATATAATCTGTACTAGCGAGACTTTGATTAGTGAGGCAGTATTCAATGACACAAGAGCAGAATATGAGTTAAATGGCTATACATTGCGTATTTATCAGAGAATGGACAGGCAGTGGGGTGGTTTGGTCTTATACATTAAGAATTACTTGCTAGGTGCATTTTACAGACCTCCAAGCCAAACAGAGGAAGTCGATGACAGTATGGTTTAGGAAATAAATAAATAAAATAAATACAATTTTGTATGAGTAGATAAGGTCTGCTCAACTGAAGCGCTTGTCATACATGGTATACCACAGGGCTCAGTCTTGGGTCAACTGTTATTTTTATTATATGCAAACGGCCTTCTATGTTCATTTGATATATTTAATTTCATAATGCTTGCAAATGATACAGGGCTACGTCGTGACCAATGTCGTAACACCGCTTCACGTTGATCAGCGAAATTAAGCGGCATTGGGTCAGATATTAATTGGATGGGAAACCGTCCTCTGCGTCCAGACTCTGTAGCGACCCGTAGTTTAGATCCAAGTAAAGCTGTAGGTTCCCTCCATCATATGACCTTAGATGTTGCGAAGGTTAAACAAACACATCATTACATTTTGTAGATGATAAAATTGTCTTTTTCTTGCAAAGATGTTGATTCAGTTAAGAATATATTTAAATCAGAATTTATCAATGTAATGAAATGGTTGACCACCAAGAAGCTCTTCCTAAATACTAGTAAGACAAATTTCATGATTTTTACTAATAAACGAAACGTGTATCTCGATGAACTACTGTAAATGTTGATGAAATCTCTGTAAAGGAGTGTACTGTAACAAAATTTCTTGGTGTAATGTAGGCAAGAATGTGCAACGGAGTGATCATGTAAATTACAGTATATCCCAAAAAGATTTCGAGGAGTGTTGCTATAATGTTTAAAGTAAAAAATGTAGTCCCTAGCAGGAGAAATAACGGGTCAGGCTCATCCTGACCTGCCTGACCCCCTCCGTCGCATGTGGGACGCACTTTCAGGATGGATTCAGGACCTGAAAATAATGAAAAAAGTTTATATAAACATATGCCCAAAATCGCTTCGTTTCCGAGTTACAGCCCGTTTTGTGTTCCAGCAATTCTTTCCGCAAACTATTTACAAGGATAGCAATTAGCAGCAGCAGAAGGAGTAAGATACACAACTGTGTGGAGAATTTTACGGGAACAACAGCTTTACCCATATCACATTCAGAGAGTACAAGACCTTACTGAAGCTGATTTCCCACCAGGAGAGGCTTTTTGTACTTGGTTCCTTCAACAGTACAGTGTGCTCGCGATTCTCTTTTTCTATCCTTCGTGTTGTTTTCTGATGAGGCTGATACTTGCTGGAACACATAATGGGCTGTAACTCGGAAACAAAACGATTTCGGGCATATGTTTATATAAACTTTTTTAATTATTTTCAGGTCCTGAATCCATCCTGAAAGTGCGTCCCACATGTTATGAAACACCCAGTATATTAATCTATACAGCATTTTTCCGAGTGTTTCTTTGTGAAGAAAATTAGCTGCCTATCGAAATTCCTACAAATACCCCCCCCCCCCCCATTATCCCCCGCAACCAGAGTCGCGAGTACCAATCATCGAGAAGTATACAGCGCGCCACATCCCCTATCCCCCGGAGTAAGGGAGAATATTTTCCCTCACTCAGCTTGAGTCCCCCCCCCCCCCAATACTTCCCATAATACCCTTTTTGAGTCAATTTTGTGCACCAGCGGCTACCCTCTATCAGTAACATGGAAATGGTAAATAAATTCCTGCAATGATGCAACAGATGAGACAAAGGCGATGAGGTGCGATCTTTGTCAGCTGCTTTTTGATTTTAGATGCCTAGAATGGGAAGATGAAAAAATCTCCCTTAAACGAACGCGAAGCAACTTGATGGGATAAAAATTTTCTGCGAAAACTGCGTGAAAAAATAAACTCTTTTATAGTATTTAAAGCAGAAAGAGACTACGATAAGAAAATGAAAGAGGAAAGTGGGAATAAAGAACAGAGGAAAACAGAAGAAACGAAGAAAGGCGAAGTAGGAAAAAATCAAATACCGTCACAAAACGAGGCCGATACCATGTAGGCGAAAGAGAGTATAAAGACAACAGATAGTATAAGGGCAACGAAGGACATTAACACAAATAGCACAAATAGGAAAAAAACAAGAGGGCAATCAAGAAAACGGAGTGAAACCGTTCCCCAATAAGGAGCAAAAAACAAAGGCCACGAGTAAATATGGGGAAGGAATTATATGCAGATATTATATAAAAGAGAATTGCAGATTTAAAAGAGGTCGATGTATATATGAACATCCCCCAATTTCTTCTATAATAATGGTCATTGTAAATTTGGAGACATATGCAAATTCTACCACCCGGACATCTGCAGGACTTACGCAAAATATGGGACCTGCAAATAGGGAAAAAATGCTACTGTCAACATCTCCCGACGGACCCAAAGAACAAAGGGCAAATTTTAAATGACAATAGGAATAACAATAGGAAACAATAAGCGAACAAAAAAATTTTTTCAACTTCGCAGACAGGATACGGCTGCTAAATGTCATCCAACGCATGCAGAGAGTAAGCCAAACCGCTTACGGGCAAGAAGCTACCAGAACAGGTACGCGGAAACGGATCTCTCTCGGAGGATCATAGGGCAACGAAACAAGCGATACCGAAGAAAAACGAACTTAAAATGCACAAGGGGCAACGAAAAACAAAGAACATAAATATTATTTGCTAATATTCAAGGAATAAGACCAAACCAATCACTTAACAAAGTTTCGTACCTGAAAGGATTTATGGACGAAACAAGGGCGGACATCGCATGCTTCGCAGAAACTCATCTTAAGGATTGCCAAGGACATTGTGAAAACTACGAACATTGTATTGATAAGAAAGCGATAAATATAGAGGGCTTCAACTTGCTAAGAGCGGATAGAACAACGAGACGTAAAGGTGGCTGTGTTATATATGTACATGAAGGTCATATGACAGACGATAATACGTAAATGAAACAGCTTTGTGGAACTCCTAGCAATGAAAATAGAAAAACTAAACGTGATACTAGTAGTCATCTATCGCCCTCCAAACACCCCAACCGAAAAATTCTCGGAGGCCATTGATGACATCAGAAAGCTAATAAAGGCCATAAACCCTCCATCCCTCAATATAATGATCTGCGGAGACTTTAACTTCCCATTTATAAAATACAAAAAGGTGGATAGGAATACATATATACACCAGGACAAGGGGGGCACAAGAAAAGACCAGGAGCAAGCAAAAATGTTGATGGCTCTCACAAATGAGTTTATGCTGACACAGGAGATAGCAGGAGATAACGAAAAAATAACTGCCTAGATCTGCTATTCATAACACGAACTTGATTGCTGATATAAAAATAACCCCAACCATTATCTCAGACAGGGCTGTGCGTGTCTATCACTTTCGGGTCGGGTCCGGGTCTGGGTCATTTTTCTAATTTACTTTCGGGTCCGGGTCTGGGTCCGGGTTATTTTTCTAATTTACTTTCGGGTCCTGGTCCGGGTCCGGGTCGGACCCGAAAGTTTACTTTCAGGTCCTATCGGGTCTTTCAGTATATGATGCGGGTCTGGGTCGGGTCCATTATTAAAAATGTAATAATTATAATCTGGTATAGGATAGGTAATAACTTGCAGGGGCGGCTCGTCGGTAGGCACTGCGGAACTGCAGCACCCCCATGATCTTATGATCTTTATATTTAAATATTTAAAATAGCCTCTCTGATTGTTTTTTTTTCAATGAACTTTGAGTTTTTAAATCAGATTATATCCTTTTTTCCTTAAACTATTTCAATGCCGAACGAATGAATCACGAAAGTAGCTTCAGCCTTCCCGTGGAACTGCATACTTAACAGTTCCAGATTTTGTTCGAAACGCTTGAAACCTCGGTGGCGGACGTACGAAGAGCGAGTCAGAATCACGGGTTTAAGAGGATCCAAAGCACTGTGGACAGAGCAGTGCCGATTTGTTTGTTTGACGTGGTAGTTGTGTTGCTGTATCGTTTGCTAATTCGAAATTTAATTTCCGAATTGCATTTCGTTATCATTTATTTTTTGTCGTGAGATTGAAGTTAATTATATAATAATTGGATTATTTACAATATATAGCTTTCATTTCTTAGAATATTTTTTCGCTCAGAATAAAAACAGAAGAATGGAATTTGTTTATAAATAAATTTTTTGGCAAATTCGAAATTACCCGTTAAGCGTAAGTACCCTATAATTGATTTTATGATACTATTTTACTTATTTTTATGACTGAGTAGTGAGTAGTTATCTATTTATTTATTCGACTTTCTCTCTCTCTCATATATATATATAATCGACACAATTGTTCGCAATTTCTGAGGCAGCACCCCCATCACTGAAAGTCACGAGCCGCCACTGGACTAATAAGACTGCTACCGTAGCTACATTAACATGTTTTCTGAAACATAGTAAAACATTATTTGGCTATACGATAGTAGCCTAATCATATATATTAATTAATCCGATTTTGGAAATGTTTGAAAGTAGGTGTATTAATTGTATAAATATTTAATAGTAACTAGGTATAGTTATACATGCATTGCTAAGGGGCAAAGTACGATGTATGATTGCTCTCTTCAGCCCCCTTATTCTAACAGCACTTGATCATATCGGACCCGTTGTCTGTTGCAATGGATACAACTTGTGCAGATTCCAAGTCGTACTCGGTTAACACAGACTGAATGGTTTGTTTCAAAACACCTCCTATGAAATTAATTATTTATTACTGATTTAGATTTAAAGTAACATTCTTTTACATATACTGTAATATTGTACGATATATATATAATTGTGTGAAATGTAAAATAATTTTTTGTGTGAAATGTAAATCATTTTTACCTGTATGCGAGCAGTGAAGTTCCTTAACAGCTAATGTTTTCACTTCAATTTTGTTTTCAAAGTCATACTGGGCTTGAATACCTAAAAATCCTCTATCTAAGCGGCTGCAACAATCTACTTTTAAATGAAACATTTTTTTTTAAGAAGTATTTTTAACTTATTTTTTTCAGCTATTGCTCTATCGAGAGTCAAAGTAGCAAGATTTTTTCTGTTCATGTTTATATTCATTGCAGATAGAAATGGTTCAACCAAAATTTTAAATCCAATATCTTCTACAATGCTGAAAGGCCGCCCGTCTATTGTCACCCATGAAATAAGGCCATTTTCTAAAGTTTTCTTATGAAGATGCGGGTGAACTCCAACTTTAATTTGTTTAAAAAAGTTTTTAACACTAGTTTGGCCTACATTCATTCCCTTGGTTTGTATTTGGGTTTTCGAAGTACTGCTAGTGCTAGGTAGGCATTTATCATGATCCTCAATTTTACGATATATGTCTGGGTTACACGATTTTAGGTGTCGCTTTAGGTTTGTCACATGATTGCCACTATACACTTTTCCACACTTTTCAATTTGTCATGTAGATGTTTTATCAATATTATTATATTTAAAATATTCATTTGTAAGGCTAGTATTTTGCTACCACTTTCCACCGAAAAAAGACCTTGTAAAGGCATTGCAAATATAAATAGCAAACGAAGCACTGGAGACCAACCAATGTACACAGTACACAACTCGCAAACAAACAATAAAATATTAGGATTAGGCTATTCTTCCGTCACCGTTAACTCTCCACTTCCAGTCAATCATTTGGAGAGTGGAGTGATAATTCAATACATTGTTGCCAAATCTAAAGGCGCACACATAAATTTTGTAAACTAAAAACCCGGCTGTCAGGTCCTTCACTTTCGGGTCGGGTCTGGGTCTGGGTCAATTTTAAAATTCACTTTCAGGTCCGGGTCTTTTTTCTAATTCACTATTGGGTTCGGGTCCGGGTCCGGTTCCGACCTGCCAGCTCTGATCTCAGACCACAACTTAATCGAGATATCAACAAATATGACGACAACATTAAAAGACAATACACATATTGAGGAAAGACACAAATTTGGGGCCTTTAACTTAAACTCCAAGACTATAAATTGGGAAGCAATCAGATCGCACATGGCCTAAATAGAGTGGAGAACAGTTTTACAGAATAAAACAACTGAAGAAATGCTAACAACCTTGGAAGAAAAAACGCTGAGAATTTTAGAAAAATATGCTCCGAGATCACAGCCAAAAGAAAAGAGGAGCTGGCGAGAGAGGCAAAAGGGAAGAATATTCCGCAAAAGAAAGAGAGTGGAGGCGAAGTTAGCCAACTGCGGAGATAATGCCAGGAAAGTAATACAAGAAAAACTGGAGGGTATCAATCGGGAAATACAAGCCCTGATTAAGGACCATACAGAGAGGCAAGAGGAAAAGGCGGTAGAAGCAATGAAAGAAAATACGAAATACTTCTATAGCTATGCGAAAAGGAAAACAAAAACGCGCGCCGCTATTGGGCCCTTAAGGAAGAGAAATAATGAACTAACCGACGATCCAAAAGAAATATCTGAAACATTGAGAGCCCAGTATGAATCAGTTTTTAGTACCCCAAAAAGTGACAAAGCGATACCTGACATAGATGCATTCTTTGAAGAGAAATTGCGAGGAGAGTGTATAACAGACTTTGATTTTACCCCAGAAGATGTAACGAGAGCTGTAGGACAAATGAAACCACATTCAGCTTCAGGTCCGGACAATTGGAACGCATTATTGATTAAAAACTGTAAAAATGAAATAGCTACACCTTTCTGGATATGGAGAAGATCCCTAGACACTGGGGCAATACCGAGCATCTTGAAAAGAGCAAACATTGTCCCTATATATAAAGGAGGGTACAGATCTCAAGCAAATGACGTCCCACCTTACCAAAGTATTTGAAAGAATAGTTGAAGAGAAAATTTACCATTTCTCGGAGACACTGGAAAGATTCAACGAAAATCAGCACGGATTCCAATCAGGTAGATCATGCCTATCACAACTAATAGAACACTACAACAATATCCTAGATGCACTGGAAGGCAATGACAACTACGATGTCATATACACAGATTTTGCTAAAGCTTTCGACAAATGTGATCACGGTATAATAGCACATAAAATGAAATATATGGAAATAACAGGCAAAGTGGGAAAATGGATCTACAACTTCTTCAGAGAACGTCTCCAGGTCGTCAAAATTCAAGGTATATCTTCATCAGAATCGGAAGTACGTAGCTCAGTACCTCAAGGGACAGTAGTGGCCCCACTCCTGTTCATTATCATGCTAACAGACATAGACAGCGGAGTAAACAGCAACAGTATAGTAACATCCTTTGCAGAAGATACAAAGATCAGGAGAAAAATCAGCGATGTAAATGAAGTGGAGTCCTTGCAGAGGGACACGAACAAAATATACAAATGGTCAGAAGATAACAACATGACATTTAACACCTAGAAATTTCAACTCTTGAGATATGATAGAAAAGAGGAACTTAAACAGATAGACAGGAAATTCAGAGAAGCACGAAAGCGATCGATCTGGGGGTAATAATGACAGATGATGCGAAATTCGAAACACACAATCAGATAGCGATAAATAAAGCAAAAAGAGTCGCCGGACAGGTACTAAGAACGTTCAAAAGAAGGGACAGGACAGTAATGATTCCCCTGCTAAAAACACAGATTATACCAAAACTTGAATACTGCTCAGTTTTGACGTCCCCCTATAAAAAGGAAGAAACTAATAACTAGAAGAAACGCAGAGACATTTCACAGCCAAGATTGATGGCTGCAAAGAACTCAACTACTAGGAAAGACTACGTAAACTAAATCTGTACTCCCTGGAAAGAAGAGAGAGATACACCATACGCATATGGAAAATGATCGAAAAACTGGTACCAAACCTAAAACTAAACCCAATTACCATTCAAACAACAGTGGAAAATAGGAAAGGCAGAATGTGTAGTGTTCCCAAATTAAAGGCCCGACAAGGGACCTCCTCAACACTGAAGGAAAATAGTTTGGTTGTCAGGGAGCCAAGACTTTTTAACCAGCTTCCAAAGGTCCTCAGAAACGTTACAGGGGTCAAAGTTGAAGTCTTCAAGAGAAGGCTAGATGCCTGGCTCATGACGGTACCAGATGAGCCGGGTGTACCTGGGTATGTACGGTAGAGAGCGCAAGAAAGCAACTCGCTCCTCCACCAAGCCAGACCTAGAGGCGGGGCCACCAGCTTGACCACCGTGTGAAGAGACGAACCAACAAGGTTAACAAGGTGTATATATATATATATATATATATATATATATATATATATATATATATGTGTGTGTGTGTATATATATATAAATATAATGATCGATGCATTCATAGTTTAAGTGTATAAAGTCAGAGGGAGGAGAAGATGGAGGAATAGCTCCAGGGGTGAGTTGGAAGCGAAAAAAGTTTGAGCGAAGAGTTTTCAGCTTTGTCAGGAGAAGAGACAGCAATTGAGCCGTCGGAATGGAAAAGAGGAGGGAAAGAAAAATAAGTTAACGATTTTCTTCCTATATTTGTAAATGAAAATAAAATGTTCCAGTTTGATTACATCTTTGAATCTTAATACTTTTAGCTCTTTAAATAATGTACTAGAGTGATCATGGAAATCAGCATCAAATAATAACCTTGTTGCTCGTGTTTGGATGACAAAGATACTGTTTAAAGCGTTGTTAGCAGAATTTCCCCATACAAGGGTGCAGTACGGTGTATAAGGAAGAACAAAAGTATGATACAGCGTTAATAAAATCTGTCTCGGGACTTAAAAAACTAACATAAAAAACCTAACAATACACAATCCCACCTCTTGTCACGTTGTCAGGCTAAAAATTTCCATCCATCTACCTATCATTTAAATCTCATTTCCCAAGTCCAGTGAGGAAGATATGTGGCTAAATATTTTGAGTCAGATATCTTTACTTTATAAAACATGTTATAATGACCATGTTAGGATTTATAAATAAGGTTATATAGCTATTTGCATATACACTGTGACTGTACATAAAGTTAATTATTACTGTATTATTATGCATCTTCTCAAATAACAAAGCCTTACAACTCGCATAAAAATGCACAATTCCACGTCTCATCAGGCAAACAATTTTAAGCCTGACGTCTCTCTTTGAAGCATGTTATGATGTAAATCCTATGATTTATTTATAATGTTATAAAGTCATTTGGATATTCACTATACGTAAAGTTAATTAGTATTTTAATTGATTTATTACTTTGTATCCACCGAATAACCAAGTTTTTAATGTTCGAAGTCAGGCAAATTAGTATCTGCCTGACGACTTGCTGCCGTGCCAAATATATGTCATTATCTTGAATTACTAAACATTTAAAAGCAATATTTGCATATCATACTGACAGTTGGGTATTTCTATATATTCTACTTTTGCATAGTACAGTAAATTTCAGGAAATTTAATACACAACATATGGAAAGTGTTCATTTTATATAAAATCTGTCATATCTGCGTCGAAACAGAGGAGTCCAAAATGTTGCGCTGAATTGCCAAATCTCTAGATGACTTTTTATTTGTTTTATATTTGCTGCTTTGAAGGAAGAATTACTTAGCAATGCTGAAAAACTATTTGATGTTTTACATTGCAGGATAGTGGACATGGAATTTGCAAAAAAGAAAATTAATGATTTTATTAGTTTTCTGGAAGGAAAAATCAATGACAAAAGTTATAATACAATTCTTAAAAAGACATGTGACATAGTAAGTTGTCCGACCATTCCTCCACCTAATAAGAGACTCAGAGGAAAAGTGACAGATTTTAAAGAAATTTACTTTAGCATTCTGAATACCTCTGTAACAGCCTTGAAGGAACGATTTGAATGCATTCAGGAGTTCTCATTTTTTGAGCTGTTGAATTCATTAATGTTTGCAGTATATAAAGAAGATTTCCCCCAAAAACTTAATAGAAGCACTTGAATATAATTACAGTAATCTATTTGACGTAAACGTTTTAACGTCAGAATTAAAACAAGCGGTAGCTCGCTATCGCCCTCCGGATTTGTTTTTCACTACTTCATTTTTTTTTATTGGTTGTAGATTTAAAATTATATTATATGAGGCCCTCATAGGAAGAAGTGGCTAAGCGACAAAAGTATGGCACATCACATATATCTCATATATATGGCATATCACTGGATGGTACGATCGTAACCACCAATAACAGGACTCTCACATTTAATAAAAATGTGTCTGTCATAATGAATTCTTGCATCATGTAGTAACGTGTCTGTTTTCCAGAAACTGAATATCTCTGACATCACGAACAACGCATCTGCTCATGAACCTTACAGGATCTCACGGAATACCACATTCCGAGTGCATTCATCTAATGCGAGGATCTCAATCGCATCCGGAGAGCCAACTCTCGAAAGTGCGACATACAACTGTCCGTGTGTTAACACTGGTGTCGGCAGGTAGACACCAACATACTTTTTTGTCTGCCCTTGACATTTATTAATTGTCATTGCAAAGGCAACCAGAATCGGGAACTGCAATCGACGCATTCGGAATCCCACACCACTTTCTGCCTGAGTGATTGTTGGGACCCGCGGCAAAAAGAATCGTTCACCCAATTTGGGGCCGCTGATTATTAACAATTCTAAAACGTTACGACTCATCTGTTTTACAACGCAAATCGTCCCGTTTACAATAGCCGGTGGGTTCAAGTTACGCAAAATCATAACAGGCACCCGAAGTTTCAAATGAATCTTATGCTGTGGCAGTCCAACTGTTCGATACGATTCAACACTTCTGTTGGAAGTGGGAGCGTCTGATCTGCCATCGTATCAACACTGCAGTACGTTTGAAGCTCACCATCAACCTTCTCCAACGTACTATCATTGATTGTCGTCACATCAGCGTTCAATACTGTCAAAATCGCTCGATTTCGCAACCATTCAACGTCGGACAGACGTTCGTTGATATTCGACGTGAAAACGTTATCAACCAACTCGTCAATTGACGTCGCCGTACTACGCAACATCTGTGGGATTCTTATAAAATCTCCATACACACCGACATTTGCAACAACTGGCAAACGTTCTTCACCAACCTGAAGCAAGAGTTCATTAAACTCACTTGCAGATTCGCTTCCGTCATTCTGAACACGCATGTTAGTGCTCAGTCGGTAAACTGTCACGTACGACCACAAATTGGACGATTTCAGATTTGCATCAATCACTTCTGCATGTCCACTGTTCAGCTTCACTGGGAGAATTTGTCGCCAGTACCTGAGAAAATTGTCAACACTCCACCAAACGGTTGATCTGCACAAATCAAATCTTTCAACAAACAGTCGAAAGCCTCAACAGTGCGACGATCAGCCATGCAGATCTCATCCCAAACGATGAGTTTGCAAGAACGCAGTACATTTGCTATTGCAGTTCGCTTACCGATTCCACGTGCATTACCCGATGGATGCAGATTCAGCGGAATCTTGAACTGGAAGTGCGCTGTCTTGCCATTACGCAACAAACATGCTGCGATTCCAGTCGTTGCGACAGCCACACTCGTACCACCCATCATCTGCACCTTATCTAAAATCAGATTTTCGAGGAAGGTCTTTCCACAACCACCCGGTGCCTCAATGAACATCAGTCCACCTTCGTTTTCATTCAGACGACTTACTACCTCCTCGTAGATTTGTCGCTGATCGACAGTCAGTTGGCTTTCGCGTCTTAGAACGTCTTCTTCGTCAACCACTGGCTGAGAAGACACTTCTTTAGCTGTCGTTACAACTACAGCCGGCAAACCATACGACTCGACAGTTCGACCATTTATTCCGCTAACAATCGCCTGAATACGACTAAGCGCCTCGTTATACGCGTTAAGTAACGCGGGCTCGTCAACCATATCGACATTCGTACCTGTCTGACGATACAATATATCTTCAGACATCTTGTCACGGAAATTCGTCCACAGACCAACTTGATCGCACGAATCGTCTCCTTTGCACAGAATGAGCGCAAATAGATGACGGATCTGATGTGAGAATGATGTCTCCGCAGCTTCAGTCATTGCGAGTTTCCAGTGCTGTCCGTTATCTACTAAATCCAACTGCAAACACGCATCCTTGTAGCTGTCCAGCACAACACCATTTACAGTCTTTAGCAATTCAAACGAAGTTGCGCCTTTCACGTGCAACAGAAGAAGTCGTAGAAAGTACAGACTTCCAGCTCGAGGGCTGACGGTATACATACGACTTAGTGTGTCGGTTGCAAATCGAACGCCATACTGCGAGTGTTCAACTCTCGTACCTCGTTTTCGACGTTCCCAGCAACTTGTTCCTGCTTGCCACGTATAGTACCGTGGAATCTCAGTGTACAGCAACGTTCGGGCAAACTCGTCCGACTCATTGAGACGGAAATATCCATTCAGCTTCGAGTCACTAACGTCGCGCAGAACAGCATCCAACGACTGATGACCCTGAAACATAATGCGACGTTCATCATTGTCCAAATGTACATCAAGCTGGATCACAGCCGGCTTGCGGTCGTGTATCGGCAATGCTTTCAGACGCCACGCCGCTTCGTTTGAACCGAGATATCGGAACTGCAGATACGTGCTAATCTCGTCAATTGCTTCACCTTCGCCTTCAATATACACAATAATCTGGTCCGTTCCTTTGTTAACGTACTTGACTACGTATTTAACACACGATGTCGAGTGAGTTATTACCTCGACGTTAACGTGAGCATCTAGTGCTCGCAACAAAAATGGGTTGTACGGAACCACCCACCGGTTATCAATTGTACCTTGTCTCGTAGTGTCAACTGTCTGTCCTCCGTCTTCCGGCGACCGGTGACGATATTGCGAATAGCTGTAATCCGACACTTCGGTGCTCTTCATAAAACGTTTCGGAAATCCATGTCTACACTTGCCATCACGCATACACGGAGCTGACGGGTTATGCACATCACAGGGGTTGTGTATCATCTTCTGAGTTACCAAATTGAAGAGCTCAGGATCTTCTTCCGGATTCGGTATTTCTGCCGTCAAAATTGTCAATTTCGTCCGGTCTCGGTTTGTCGTCCGGATCTAACCACAGAATAATGTGAGCGTGCGGAAGACCACGCTTCTGCCATTCTACTGTGTACACTGACGCCTGTACTTTACCAAACACTCCACCTCGCAACAGCGTCATCAAAGCTTTCAACTTCCAGTGGAACACATCGCAAATCAATTCTGGATGATCCTCCACCTTACCGCCCGGATCTTCCTTTTGCATCGTTTCCGTAATCTCAGCCCAATTCGGATTCGACGTGAACGTAATAAACAAATTGGCTGCCCCAAACTCTCTTACATACGTCAGCGTGTCCTGCAACTTCTTCATCATATACCGCGGACCACCTGTGAAACTCGCAGGCAAGATAACTCTTCCGACAGAATTACCGATATTATCGCCCGCACCAATAGCGTCCTGCACACCACGAATCGACTCTGTCCAGTAGCCATTCAGTCATTCTGATGCGACCGAATATAACTCAGATCTTCGTGTTCGACCTTCACCTGCGAATCAACAACAAACTGCCGATACAGCCGTCCCAATTTGGGAATCAAATTATAATCGTCTGGTCGAAACCGCAGCAGAAAGTTACTGTACTGACGAACCGTAATCCCAGTTTCCTGCTTCAAATCAAGCGACCATCCGTCAGAACCGGTCGGGAATAAAGGCACATAGTGCAGCGGATCGTAACTACGATGCAGCTCACTAATTCGCTGTAAATCACCATCCCGGTATCTAACAACAATATCACGCGGGTTAGTTGTCTCATTCGACATCAGTACTGCAACCTCGCGAGATGTCGGCATGTTGAATCGCCGCTCGTGCTCGCCCACCGGCCTGTGTCGCTCTGTTAGGACAATCTGGTAGTTGCTGTCCTCCTGCAATGCAGAGAGTGCCGGACGTAAAGACTGAACATAACCGTTGCAGCTCTCCAGCATCGTCTGTAATCCCTGCAATACATCAGGACGTAGATCCGAAAAAACTGATCGGCGTGCAGACACCCAACACATAAATCTGCGCAAATTGCGCTCCACTGCCTTCTACCGGAAGCAGACTACCAATTAGATGGCAAACATTACCGTTGTTTATCGTAAACGTTGGATTCCAACCCGGCAGTCGGGACACGTTACAACCCATACTTGCCATCTGAAAAGCCATATTGTACGTGCACACGTTTTCGCGTAAATGTTTCGCACACTCATCATCCGACGTCCGCAAATATTCCAGATACTCGGGCGGCACTGGTAAGCTCACTCGCACCTTTCCCTGCGAACAACATGAGCCAGCAGACTCACCACGCCAGCGAGTGGCACCACAGTGGCCGCAGACCAAATCTTTATCGGCCAGGAAAACCTGTCTCGGTCGAGAGTATCGATTGACATCATACAGCAGAGCAAGCTTTTTCGGGAATAAACGCCGAAATGCTTCCCGTCTCTAGGCCTCACGCGCCGCGTTCTCTGCAAAACGATCTTGACGTTGACGGTCAGATTTACTCGCACGCATTTCAAAATGACGATCTGCATCCGCTTCCAACCGGAGCTGCCGCTCTTCGTCATCTTCATTCGCACGCGTTCGGGATTTCCTTGCAGCGTCTGACAGTCGCTGTCTGCCGGTAGAGGTACATGCGCCATCGCCCGATCCTGATGTTACCCGTTCCTTCGTCTCGTATATCTCCTTCCTACGTCTCTTCCGCTCTCTGGCTGATAGTGGCATACCTATCAGCTGTTCCTGTACACTTTGCTCAACAATAAAAAAATAAATCAAATCACAATGCAGATGCCTGAGAAAGAAAAATAGCAAACGTTTTTGGTGTAGCCAAGCAAACAGTTGACAAAACAAACTCACGACACAATTAGAAGCACCGTCGTTTAAATATACATAAATTTTTTATGATCTACAAATAAGAAAACAGTATTATTGCGTTTGTTAAATATTATATGATGGAATGCTTTTCCCCCTCTAACATATCGGAAAATGGTTCATTTGGAGTCTAACTTTATACAAAAAACTATATACTCTTATATATATGATGCTATAAAGAGTATATAGTTTTTTTTGGGACACCCTATATACTTTTATTGAAAAAATTAAAAACTTTTTGGCTTCGATTTTTTATAAAAAGAAAACGTTTATTTTCTTTCATACTTTATAAAATAATTAAAGTATTAAAAAAATCGTAACTGCAAATCGATGAAAGAATGGAGCTTAATATCCCGATTAAATTGTGAGTCCTTTCAGGCTATCCAATCAATCACAAATGTAAAGAGAAAAAGACATTTTTTTTTCACTTTTTCATGTATTTTTTTGATTATATTATACTAGTACAGTTCCCGCCGCTTCGCTGACGGTTAGACAGGCTAAACTACAGAAAAAGAACCCAGCCGTGAAAATTTTGAGCGTCACATTGTGTCAACATTTCTGAATCTGGTATCTCCCAAAACCTCCTCACCCCCATTCATACAACTTGGGGGCTAACCCCCTCGCCAATTACCCCCACCCCTACCCATTACCCCACCCATCCCCCATTACCCCCACCCCCACCCTTCCCCCATTGCTAAACTACAGAAAAGAACACAGTCATGAAAATCTTGAGCTTCACATTGCCGCCCGTAATACAATTTCTGAATTTTTTTTACAATTTCTGAATTTTTTCTCACAATTTTTTCTCACAATTTCTGAAAGTGTGACGGACAGACGGACAGACGGACAGCTCTCTTATTATAATATAGATAGACTAGTACAGTTCCCGTCACTTCGCTGACGGTTAGACAGGCTAAACTACAAAAAAAGAACCCAGCCGTGAAAATTTTGAGCTTCACATTGTGTCAACATTTCTGAATCTGGTATCTCCCAAAACCTCCTCACCCCCATTCAACTTGGGGCTAACCCCCTCCCCCATTACCCCCACCCCTCCCCATTACCACACCCATCCCCCATTACCCCCACCCATCCCCATTACCCCACCCATCCCCATTACCCCCACCCCCACCCTTCCCCCATTGCTAAACTACAGAAAAGAACACAGTCATGAAAATCTTGAGCTTCACATTGCCGCCGTAATACAATTTCTGAATTTTTTTTACAATTTCTGAATTTTTTTCTCACAATTTTTTCTCACAATTTCTGAAAGTGTGACGGACAGACGGACAGACAGACAGACGGACAGCTCTCTTATTATAATATACTAGTACAGTTCCCGTCACTTCGCTGACGGTTAGACAGGCTAAACTACAAAAAAAGAACCCAGCCGTGAAAATTTTGAGCTTCACATTGTGTCAACATTTCTGAATCTGGTATCTCCCAAAACCTCCTCACCCCCATTCATACAACTTGGGGGCTAACCCCCTCCCCCATTACCCCCACCCCTCCCCATTACCACACCCATCCCCCATTACCCCCACCCCCACCCTTCCGCCCACCCCACCCTTCCCCCCACCCCAACCCTTCCCCCCACTCCACCCTTCCCCCCCCCACCTCACCCTTCCCCCATTGCTAAATTACAGAAAAGAACACAGTCATGAAAATCTTGAGCTTCACATTGCCGCCCGTAATACAATTTCTGAATTTTTTTTACAATTTCTGAATTTTTTTCCCACAATTTTTTCTAACAATTTCTGAAAGTGTGACGGACGGACAGACAGACAGACAGACGGACGGACAGCTCTCTTATTATAGTATAGATAATAGATGAGGCCCTCATAGGAAGAAGTGGCTAAGCTACAAAATTTAAAAAAAAGCCATTACCCCCAATAGCCCCACCCCTCTACTCCATTACCCTCCCACCCCCACTCCCCCATTACCCCACACACAAAAGTAAAAACGCCATTACCCCCATTAACCCCACCCTCTCCCCCCATTACCCCCACCCCACTCCCCCATTACTCTCACCCCACCCCCAATTACACCACCCCCTCTCCCCATTACCCCCACCTCCACTCCCCAATTACCCCTCCCCCTCCCCCACTACCCCCGGGCGGGTAGCACTGTGACATATACTGCTACCGCAGTATATGTCACAGTGTGTGTGAAGCTCAAGATTTTCACGGCTGCGTTCTTTTCTGTAGTTTTATCGCGGTGCTGGGGCCTTCGGACCCAGTAATTGTGACCTAGGACCGGGAAACTTGACAGAGCACATCGGCAGTGCATGGGCTATCAGTTGTTGTTGTTGTTTAGCCGATCAGCCCACCCTGATCGAGCAAGCCGGCGGCACGCAGGTAACCGATCGCCATCTCCGGAGTGGGCCAGAGGCTATCAGTTGGTAGTGGTTGCAGAATTTTCCGATGTGCCGTTTAGTCTGTGCACGGTTCCGAAGAAAACGGACAGACAGACACACAGACACATTTTAGCTCAATAGTATATAGGACAAGCGGTAGCTCGCTATCGCTCGCGACCGTTGTACAACTTGGCCCTCCGGGCAGGGAGCCCTCTGGGTGGGTAGCACTGTGATCCAGCTACAAAATTAAGTTGGTGGTGGTTGCAGAATTTTCCGATGTGCCGTTTAGCCTGTGCACGGTTCTGAAGAAAGCGGACAGACAGACACACAGACACATTTTAGCTCAATAGTATATAGGATACATCTATCAGCACTCCGATTTTTGTCAGTGCAAACATGCAAAAGAAATTTTAAAGCTTTGTCTTGACCTTGGACTTAACACCCTTACCTGAAACGATCAAATTAATTCGGCTCCTTTTGACAATCCCTGTAACCAGTGTGTCAACGGAAAGAAGTTTTTCAACGCTTAACAGAATAAAGACGTACCTACGGAATACGATGTCAGAGGAAAGGCTGTTTAGTTTAGCAAGAATTGCCATAGAGAAAGAAATTGTAATATCGCTAGAGAAGAATAAAATGTTGCACGACAAAGTAATTGAAGAATTTGCATTAAAACCAAAAAGATTGGAATTCATGTATAAATAAATAAGGTAAGGCGATGTTTTATTTCCTAAATTTATGCCAGTTAAAAATATTCTAATTATCATAAATAAATTCATAATACATATCACAGTGAAACGAGTATCAAATTATACAGTATATATATGTTTGAAAAGTTTGAGCCTGAGCACCCACAAAAACCTGGCGTCGCCCCTGATATATATATATATATATATATATATATATATTTTACTGTAAACAACACACAGTATAATTAATGTAAAGAACGACGCTTGTGTAGAAGAGCGTTCCGCACAAGATGAGGAGGGAGAACGAACAAATGAAAAATGAGGTACCACGTGGTAACTCATGTTTCATTTGTTCGTTCTCCCTCCTCATCTTGTGCGGAACGCTCTTCTACACAAGCGTCGTTCTTTGCATATATATATATATATATATATATATATATATATATATGACGACAGTGATAAATTTATTTTATGGGATATAAATCCCATAAAATAGTATAATATTCTTGAAGGTAATAAACGATAAGATAAATCAAACAATAATAAATTTTTAAAAATAAAAATTCTTTCTCTTCGGTATCTGGTACACGTGATGGGTAAGAGCATAGTATGTAAAATCTGATATCCGTTCTCAATTCCTGTTTCAACCCCTTTCTTATAAAAACATTTCATTACTTTGTCAGCGTGAGGGTTTTGCGCGTACATGGGTGTAGACATGAAGAGTCTGACCTTTTCCCAGCTAACAATTTCACGTAGATATAACGTTGGATTTTAGTAATAATTACGTAGCACCGTGACGTAGATATAAAGTAAATTTGTGTGGTCTCAGTTATGTCTTCACAACGTTATGAGATTACGTAAACTTTACGTGATACAACGTTGTCTCACCGTGGAGATTTAATAAGAACTGATATTACGTAGATTTTACGTAGATACAACGTTGTCCCAAAGTTGAGATTAGTAAGGATTGTGATGTTACAAAGACTTTACGTAGATACAACGCTGTTTCAACGTTCAGATTTAGTAAGGATTATGTTGCAATCTGACGTAAATTTGTGGTCCTAGTTACATCATTGTAATTCAAACCTTTCATTGTGTAGCCCTCACCATTTTGTACATATATACAAACACACGAATTATGTTCTCAAATTTTTATTTCAGTTTGTACACCATCATTCTGACACAGTTTATATAGTCTTATATAATGTACAAGTTCCCATAACTGCAAACGGTTTAGTCATCTTGGCCAGCCTGTTCTGACTCCAGATCAGCCCAATCCACCACTGGTCTGGAATTGTTTCTCTTAGAGGCAGGCTCCTATAAACAAATAGATATTGATAAGAAACAGAGACAAAACATAAAAACAGTGAAAGATTTTTTAGGACATTAACTAGCAACCCTTAGGGCTGTTCCATTTAAAAATATCATGCAGGTTTTGGGACTGATGCAAAATTAAATTGTGGGGGTACGGGGGTACAAAAAAAATCAAGTGAAGGGGAAAGGGGGGGCGACACCAGGGGAATGTAAAATAATACATACCTTCTCAAAATTAAATTCAGATAGGGTATACAAAGAAGTCTCGAAAAGGTTTTCAGGTCTACCCCCGTCATTACAGATTTAAATGGAACAGTCAGTACATAAACAATTTGCGTGCCAACGGTGATTACGATTCTTGTAATGCAGCCTAAGCTAAATTAATTTTAGCTTAGGCTAAAATGACTTCGGCCCAGTGAGCTCGGTTCACTTACAGCTGTGATTCAAACCTAATCTAACTTACCCAACTAACCTAAGCTAAACTAAACTGATCAGAAACTGATTAAGTCTGTAAGAACATGTTCATTTCTGAAAGTTGCAAGATTTCCTTATTATGAGGTCATGCCTTTTCTGATAATGCAGTATATACAGGACATTTACCTATGAGTTACGAAGCCAGACAACGTAAAATTAACTTACTGATATTGAGGAGAATTGCAAAAATAAATGACGGAAGCAGGCGCTCTGTCTCAGCTAGCCATCGTGTTTACAGTCTGTAGTAGTGTTGCCAGATCAGATATGAATTATCATACGCAAACCCTAAAACTGTTGTATATTTCTAAAAACGTACACTGAAAGCTCACCACGTACCGGCGAGAAAAGATTTCAAATTTTAATACTTAAATTAGTAGAAATCCTATATACTATTGAGCTACAATGTGTCTGTGTGTCTGTCCGCTTTCTTCGGAACCGTGCACAGACTAAACGGCACATCGGAAAATTCTGCAACCACTACCAACTGATAGCCCATGAGCTTCCGATGTGATCTGTCAAGTTTCCCGATCTTAGGTCACTCCGTGGCCGAGCACGAGCTATTTAATGTCTATTGCAAGTGAATGTACAGTAAGTACTTCGAAAACGAAAATGACGAGAGCAAAAATACATAATAAACAGTTTGGTAGTCCCGATAATACGTAAGTACAGAGGGGTTGGGGTAGTGGTGGAGGGGGTGGGGTAATTGGGGGTAATGGGGGTTATGGCGTTTTTTACTTTTGTGTGTGGGGGTAATGGGGGAGAGGGGTGGGGGTAATGACGTTTTTTTAATTTTGTCGCTTAGCCACTTCTTCCTATGAGGGCCTCATATAATATAATTTTATATCTCCAACCAATAAAAAAAATACATGAAAAAGTGGAAAAAAAATTATTATTATCCATTCAATTTTAAACCGTATCAGAATATACAGCTAGCTGTGATATATACTGCTACATATACTGTGACATATACTGCTACCTGCCCGGAGGGCGATAGCGAGCTACCGCTTGTAGGAACTATATTAATTACGTTAATTCATGTACTGCAACAATAGGTAATTTATATATTATTATTACTAGTAAATTTACATGTACTGTCGAAAATTACGTTTCTAATTAATGACAGAGGAGAGAATTTGGGCCAACAAAGGTGTTCTATTTAAAATAGTAGGTAGTAATGTAACTCCGTTACAGTTTTGTAACAAAGAATAATGTAATACGAAACTATATGCTATGGATGTAAAGCCTTACGTGCAGACAACGTCTATGCTACGTACAAAATATTACGTCAAAAGTTTACTTGTACTTCACGTGTATACAACGTTGCAATATAACGTTTAAGTTTTACATTGTGACTACGCCAGTACAACGTCAATTTCTGACATGACCAAGATTCAATCAGGATACATCGTTGTATTTACGTAGTGTATTTGCTGGGTACCTCGCTCTTAATACTTCTGGGGCTAGCCTGGAGCGGGCCATGGGGTCTTTGTTGGTCCAATACCTTGATAAATAGAACTGTAAATATTTTTTTTATGAAAACAAAACCATATTTTCGAGGTTTTTATGACGAAAAGAGAGACGATCAGCACAAATATATTATTATGTTAGTTTATACAATGGTGTTAGCGAGTGTACTATTTTTATGTGTGTATAGCGTAATTGTAGAGCTAGTTTATATATTCTCCTCTTTCTGTAAAATTTTGTTTGCTATTCTTCCAGGGTCAAGGTACTAGGGGCACTCAATATATTTTGCCCCACCCTTTTTTCTTAGTTAAATAACACTGGTCAACAAAGATTTTTCATCAGAGTAAAATTTGTGTTGGCTGGATAGAATTTTTCACGCTGATTCCAAAACTGCATTCAGATTTTTTCTAGCACGTATAGTTTTCAAGATGAAGGCATATATATAAAAACACAGATTTAACCATTTTAAATAGGCAAAATACTACTATTTCAACATTTGATTGTGTTTTTTTAGTTTATTCGTCTTATTTATTTCAATTATCTTAATTATACATCTTATGTATTTCAGGTGTGAGCTTTTACGTCTAGCAGCATTGTGATTCAGGCAACAACGCCGTGCTGTGTGTGTCAAAAGATCAGTCCAGTCCAAGAACTTGTTGTGTCAAGTTGGTGTACATTTTTTTTGAATTTATAGTTTGCTCAGGTCAGTCAACATGCCTCGACAATGTAAGAATGACCCCGACAAGTTCTGTTTCGTATGCGGCCAGTTCACAACTAAAACACAGCGACGAAGTATTACAACCGACATTAAGAAAATATACAAGCTATACTTTGGTTGCCATCTAGGTGACCAAAATAAACCATGGGCGCCACATCAAATCTGTTCTGGCTGTTCAAATGGATTACGTGATTGGCTTAACAAAAAGAAAGCTTCAGTGCCATTTGCCATACCCATGATATGGAGGGAGCCGAGAGATCATCATGAAGACTGTTATTTTTGTAGTGTGAACTTAATGGGGTTTTCTGCCAAGAACAAACACCAGATTGTATATCCAAACTTGGATTCAGCACGTAGACCAGTAAAACATGATGAAACATTGCCCATTCCAATTCCCCCAAGTGATAGGCTAGATTCTATCATAGATGACATGGAAAGTGATGAAGGTGCAACTGGCGTTTCCGGACCATCTACAGAACCAGAGTACACTTTTGAAGGTAGACATTTAGAGCCTAAAAAGTTAACCCAAGGACAGTTGAATGATCTTGTTAGAGACTTATCGCTGTCTAAAGAGAAATCAGAGCTTCTCGCTTCAAGACTAAAGGAGAACAAATTTACTTGAGAACAATGTTCGTATTAGTTACTACCGAAAGCGGAATTTTGAATTAACAGCATTCTTTTCAGTAGACGGTCCTCTCTGTTATTGCCATGACATCAATGGACTATTTACAGCCATATCTCAGACGTATGTGGCATCTGAGTGGCGCCTCTTTATTGATTCGTCGCAGAGAAGCCTGAAAGCAGTTCTTTTGCATAATGGTAATATAATGCCATCCATCCCCATTGCCCATTCCGTCCATCTAAGAGAGACATATGAGAATATGGATATACTACTTAAGGCAATCAAATACGACAGTCATCAATGGAATGTTTGTGGAGATCTAAAAGTTATAGGAATGCTTATGGGTATGCAGTCAGGATTCACAAATGGATATGTGAAAACTTTCTTGGAAGCAACAAGTCACCTGCGTATAAGGATGGAGTTAAGAACCTCCTTGATGCCTTCAAAGAAATGGAGTGTCGAATGTCGTTAAATATTCACTTCCTGCATTCCCACTTAGATTTCTTTCCTGAAAACCTTGGTGCAGTGAGTGACGAGCAAGGAGAGCGCTTCCATCAAGATATTCAGATGATGGAGAAGCGCTACCAAGGATATTGGAATGAAAGCATGATGGCGGACCATTGTTGGATGCTGTATCGTGACAATCCAGGCCAAATTTACAAGAGGAAATCACACTCACAGCGCTTTTAATAAAATAACGTATATATTCTTTATTTATAAGTACATTGAATAAAGTATATGATGTATTTGTTGTTTAGCATTCCTAAGTGTGATCTATACATCCATAAATTTTCTTACAGCAATATCAAAAACTTAAAAATATCAAAACCAGTGTATCTGTATAACTCTACGTGCTAGAAAAAAAGTAAAACCAGATTCGGAATCAGCGCGAAAAATGCATTAAGAAAAGTGTGATCATGTTTGTGATGAGAAAAAAAAGTTTCATTTTGTTGGCCAGTGAATAGGCCATGGGGCTGAAATGTCTTTTGAGCCGTAAGTTTGAACTTTCTGCGCTTCACATAACCGAATTTTTCCAGTTTGAACCTCCCATCCTTGTATAAAACCGCTTTTAAACGCCCTTGTATAAAACCGATAGCTAGCGCAGTTTCGAAAATGACGTCTGACAGTGATGTGCGTCGTAAACAGAGAGGTGTTATCGAGTTCTTAACCGCAGAGAAGGAAACAGTTGGAAATATTCACAAACGTCTACAAAACGTTTACGGAGATGCTGTTGTTGATCGAAGCACAGTTGGACGCTGGTCTAAACGTGTGAGATCATCAGAGAGAGGGAGAGCCAGCCTCGATGATGAGCACGTAAAGGTTGCCCGGCATCGGCTGTCACATCTCACACTGTGCAACATGCTAACGGCATCATTCGATCAAATCGGCGCACATACAAGGAGCTATCACTGGAGCTAGGAATTAGTGAAGGAAGTGTGAATACGATAATTCAGCAAGTGGGATACTCAAAAGTGTGTTCACGGTTTGTTCCTCGCGAACTGACTGAAGATCACAAAGCCCAAAGAAAAGAAATTGTTTCTAAGTCGTTGGTTTGATACGAGACAGAAGGGGGATGACTTCCTTTCACGAATTGTGACTGGGGATGAGACTTGGGTGCACCACTTTGAACCTGAAACAAAACGCCAATCCATGGAGTGGCATCACGCAGACTCCCCACGCAAGAAAAAGTTCAAAATGGCTCCCTCTGCAGGAAAGGTTATGGCCACCATCTTCTGGGACATGAAAGGGGTGATTCTGGTGGACATTATGAAAAAGGACAAACAATCAACTCAGAGGAATATATTGCTACCCTACAGAGACTCCAGAGACGTATAAAGCGAGTTCGACCGGAGAGAAAACCAGAAGACGACCTTCTTTTGCACGATAAAGCAAGACCATACTAAGGTGGCCTCTCTTGCAAACAAGAGAGGCCATCACAAAAATGCGCTTGACTGTGTTACCCCACCCTCCATACAGCCCAGATCTGGCACCTTCAGACTTCCTTTTGTTTGGGCCAATGAAGGATGCTATTCGTGGAAGAAAGTTTGAGAGTGACGATGAGGTTGTGAGGAGGTTAAGAGGTGGCTCCAGCTGAACCCAGCGGACTTTTACCAGCAAGGAATAAGGGCCCTTGTTTCGAGGTGGATCCTAAATAATAGATAGAAGAGGATAGAGACTATGTGGAAAAAAAAATTTGTAAAAAAGGTATGTAACTACTTGTGTACAAAATTTCTGGAACTTACAAGGAAACTTGGAAAGAAAAAAAAAAGGTTGGGCAAAATATATTGAGTGGCCCTCGTATTTTCTTCAACCTTTTTCCCTATTTGCCTCTGACTGGGGACGGGGAAGTGGGGGATAGGGAGAGAGCCTTATTCGTTTCTGTCCAGTTCTCTGCTACTGCTAGAATAATTAAAAAATGCATTAGTTTAATAACAAGAACCTCCCTAAGTTGACCGAAAGGTTTTTGAGGCTTCCTCTTCTCCTTGTAACTTCTCCTTTACAGCCCCTCCCCACCCCAATCACTCCAAGATGCATCCCTCTTCTGATCGTTGTCATGGCAACCAGAAGATGGCGAAAGAGGATAACAAATAAGAAGTTAGATAAATGAAAGAGAAAGGAATAAACTTTATTATCTCTTTGATAAAGGAAAACCTTTACAAATAAATGGGAAAAATATCACATAAAGTTGTATTAAAAAAAAAATACACGTTTATGAACTTCGAACGAACACGTGACTCTGATGCACAAAGCGTTAAATATTTAATGTTGCTATGGAAACATTCAACAGAGGAAACAGTTCCGAGGAAGGCCAGATCCACGGGGCCGAATCTACAGTGCGAGAGGGGGCTGCCAAAGGAGGAATGGGGGAGATGTAGAGAAGGTAATCCAAGGACACGATTTCGTAGGAGTCCGAAAAGTCGGTACCCAAATGAGAAATACATTCAAACTCGTAACCTGTTGAAATTTACAGTATTTCTGGAACCATATCCTAAATGTTCAGAATGTTTCCACATTCAGTTCAAAGCACTTTAATATAATGTAATTAATTAATATTTACTTAATTCATTGAATAATTTAACTCCCTTTATAGTAGGTACCTTCATCATTCTTTGTTAGAATTCCAAATTTATGTACACAACTACCTAATTTTGCACTTTTAAGCGAGAATATTTTCTTTTCTATTTCATTTAATTGATATATTCGTGATGTATGTTGGTCATTTATTCCATTTTACGTTCTTCTTTCAGATGACGGCACTGAGACAAGACTACCTAGACAGGTGGTCTTGGCTGAGACGATATTATTATGTATGTGAGTAGTAAGGTTAGTTTGGTTGAGACTCGTTCATTTATTCCTTTCAACCAATTTTCTCTTACTCAGGATTATATTCGTCAGAGTGACATTTCACGAGTCTTTATGAGGTTAGATTAACTTAGGTTACATTAAAGTCTAATACCTTGAACTGACCTCTAAGTTGAGTGTCGATCAGATTTCACGTCGACGAAATGTCTGTAGTCAATTATGTTTAATATATATGATTTTTTTTTTTAAATCTACCACTTTGAAAGGTTTGTATTTTTTTATTAATTGAAATAAAAACATGAAATTTTTATTGTACCGTCTTTAAACATGGGGAATTAGTCCCCTAGCGCAGAACATGCTTTTGTCCTCTTCACTCCGACGTGGAGCATAGGGAGTCAACTGTGCTTTGCCATCGGGTACGGTTGGCTGCTTGAGCTTTAACTTCTGGCCAGGTTCTTCCAATTCTCTTAGTTTCCATCAGTAAGGATCTCCTCCAAGTCATCACCGGTCTACCCTTCTTCCTTCTTCCTTGCGGAATCCATTCCAAAGTCGTCTTACCTGCTTCCATTCCAAAGCCGTCTTACCTATTTCTTCCTCTTCTCTCTTCAAAGCATGTCCAACCCATCTCCACTTCCTTCTCCTAATTTGCTCTTTTATCCTTTCCTGATTTGTGATCTTCCATAGTCTTTCATTTGAAATTCTATCCGGCCATCTAATTCCCATAATCCTTCTCAGACATCGATTCACAAACACTTGCACCTTCTTTGTCAGTTCTTTTGTTACCTTCCATGATTCATTACTATACAGGGCGACTGATTTAACAATACTGTTAAATATTCTTATTTTAACTCGCTTCGACAACTGGTTTGATTTCCATACTGAGTTTAGCAGCGCAAAAGCACCTGCAGCCTTAGTCAACCTCCTTATAACATCCTCCTCCGCTCCTCCATCCTTTGCCACTACACTACCCAAGTAGACAAACTCGTCAACCTCTCCCAGCTCAACCTCCCCAACTCTGAAGGCTCCATCTCTGCCATTTAATCTCATTGTCTTAGTTTTTCTTTTATTAATTTCTAATTCTAACTTTCTTCCCTCTCTTCCCAGATACTCCAGCTTCGCTACCATATCCTCATGTCTCTGTGACAAAAGGTACAAAATCGTCGGCATAGTCCAAGTCCTACAAAACATCCAGCAATCCCCAACCAATACTCCTCCTACCTACCTCAACCACTACTCATTACAGTATCCAGCATTAACAAAAATATCACTGGTGACAACAGACAACCCTGTCTCATTCCTTTTGTCACCTCAAAAGGCCCTGTAAACTTCCCGTTATGTTCCACTCTGCAAGGAAATCCTCGGTATGATTCTTTAACGATATTAATAATCTTCTCCGGTATTCCATAGCTTTCCATCACTGTCCATAATATACAGTCTCTATCCACACTATCAAAGGCTTTCTCAAAGTCTACAAACACTAAATACAGGCTGGACTACCATTCCAAGCTCTGATCCACAATAATTACACTGCCCAACAAAAAAACGTTTTTGCTGGTGATTTAATTCTAAGACCTGTTTCTGGATAATATTGATGTGCTGATTTCAAACATCACCTTAGATTTTGTCCATCACATCAGGTTTTCGTGCAATGTGCAATGCAATATGCCTATTTTGGGTGATCCATGAAGGGCACTTATCAAAATTGATGATTTTTGAGACCTGTTAACAGCTGTTTTGCTGTTAAAATTTTATCTGTGGAATACGCAAATCTGTGCATTAAATCTAAAGGTCATGTACAACATATTAAAATCTTGGGTATCTGTGATTTCCCCAGGTGTGAGCGTGACGTCATGATCATGGATTCATTTTTTGCTTATTTAAACACTTTTAATCACTTTATGTGTCAATATTACCATTGTATATTAAAGTTCACTCCCTGCACAATTGTTTACTTTTCCATGCTGATTCTGAGTATGTAAAAACTTATTTTTTGAAAAGAAAAAAAATTGGGCATAACCCTGCCAAAATGCGATATCTCCGTATTTGATTGCTCGAAAACCTGACGTGATAGACAAAAACTAAGGTGATTTTTGAAATCAGCACACCAAAGTTACCTAAAAACAGGTGTTAGAATTAAATCAGCAAAATTGGTGTTGGGCAGTGTTATCAGTGTATTGATCTGATCGGCACAGGATCGGGTCTCTCTAAATCCTGCCTGTTTTCTTCTTAGCCTAGCATCCACATCCTTCCTTATTCTTTCCAAAATAATATGGGTCAGCACCTTACTAGGTATAGACAACAGTGTGATTCCCCTCCAGTTGTCACATCGCGATAGATCGCCTTTCTTTGGTATTTTCACGAGCAAACCCTCTCTCTATTCCTTGGGAAACTTCTCAGTTTCCCATATTATACCGAAGAGTCCATGTAATTCGTCTGTCATCATCCCTGGGTCCACCTTCAACAGTTCTTCCTCTACACCATCCATCCCTGGTGCCTTTGCTCCTTTTAACTTCTTGATAGCCCTCCAGATTTCAGCCTTAGTTGGTGGTATAACATATATGTTCAGCTCCTGGTTCTTTCTCACCTCTTCTTGAATTAACTCCTCGGGTCTATTTCTATTCAAAACTTCTCTAAAATGCTCTTTCCACCTTTCCAATTGTTGTATCTCGGCAGTCAATATAGTTCCATCCTTTGCTGTTACTTGTCTCGTCTTTCTATAATTCCTCCCTGTCAATGTTTTCGTTATCTTATATAATTCCCTCATATCTCCTCTCCGCACGGTTGTCTCTGCCTGTTGCGCCATCTCGTTCACAAATTGTCTCTTATCGTTTCTGGCCCTTCTTTTGACCTCTCGATTCAGTTGTTGCCAATTCTCCCTCAACTCTATCCTGTTTATCACGTCTTCACATCTGCTCATTCTTTCTTCTACCGCCCTCCATGTGTTCTCAGTCATCCACTCTCTTTTCTTCTTATTTCTGAAACCGATTGTCTCCTCTGCAGATTTCCGTAAGATGTCTCTAAATCTCATCTACTTTCTTTCCACTCTTTTTACTCTATCCTCTTCATTTTCTTCATGTGTCAATACTTCCTCATCTTCATCCTGGCGAATAGAAACTCTATTTCTCACAGCCAATTTATATTCCTCTTTGACCTCCCTTCTTGCGAGCCTATTTACGTCAAACCGTCTCCTTCCTCTCTCGACTCCTTCCTTGGCTTTTGCCAGTCTCAATTTCACCTCAGCTATCACCAGATGATGATCGCTTGCTACATCTGCTCCTCTTCTATTTCGCACATCCATCAGCGATCCTCTCCACTTCTTCCTAATAGCTATATGAGCAATCTGGTTTTCTGTCCTGCCATCAGGCGACATCCAGGTAATTTTATGACACTCTTTATGCAGGAACAGGGTACCACCAATCACAATCTCCTATTTCTTCCGGAGTACGATGGTTTCTGGCATGGTCCCACTCGTACTTCTCCGTCTCCTGTCCACCTCGTTTCGCTCAATCCCAGAACCGCCACCCTATATTTCTCAGCCTCTCTTGCAATTTGCTTAAGCCTCGATGTCTCGTACATTGTTCGTATATTCCAGCATCCAATTCGTGTCCGATATTTCATGCCAAAGTTCGTCAACGTTAGATCCGTCCGGTTTTGCACAGTTTCAGTTTCTGTAATCAGGGCGTTTAAGCTGTGCAGGGGATTAACCCACAGCAGCCGAGTCCGGTGGTAGGGCTGCCACCTTAATTAAGGTTCCGAACATACCCTGTCAGTTTTTAGTCCGCGGGCGTAACGCCACTCCCAGCGGAGAGCTCCCCTGTCCGCCACCTGGGGACGCGCCCGATGAGGGGAACTGACAAAAACCCCTCACGGGAATGCAGAACATGTTCTATGTAATTTCCTCTCAACTCATTAACTGTTTGCAAAGAACAACAAAATTTTGCAGTACTTTGGACAGAGTATCTGTTGAAATCTGATAAATATTTTGTTCAGTTGATGATTTCAATTTCTCTGTTGTGTAGATTCCGTTTAAACACACTTTTTTTTTCCAGTAACCCCATAGATAAAAGTCACAGTAATTAAGATCTGGTAATGTTGGTAGACATGATTTCTTTATCACAAACTGCAGCAGATCTGCTGGACAGGACTCTTCCGTTGAAATTATCGTGTAAGTATCGTGAGCTGAGAAAACATCACATAAAGTATGTTTTGCACTAAGGAACTAAATCCCAATGTGTAGAGAAGGTACAGAAAGTATTTCATTCTTTTATTTCAGTTAATAAAAAAAAATACAAACCTTTTGAAGTGTCACATGTTTAAAAAGAATCACCCGATATATGGTCTATATTCGTTTCGTTGGATTTGCCAACAACAACAACAACAACAACTTTATTTCAGACTCAACAGGTACAGACATTATGCAAGTGGTCCATTGAAGTTTAAGAGATAGTTGTCTGGAGCACTGACTATGTAGGCCAGTGAATCACTATGAATAATGAACATACAATTCCCTACGCCAATGATTGCAGATTTGAGATTTGTAAAATATATCGGAGATCAGACCACTAACCATGGCTTCAATTACCTTATTGATTGACTCACCAAGCCTAGTGATAAATCTAAATACAAAATTGCGGATGACACTGGCATAGTTAGGCACCTTATTGACTACAAACAGCATACTGGCACTAGAAGGAGCACCATTTATAAATCTTGGAGTTCTCAATGAACTCCTGAAAATATTATTATATGCAACATACAATCTTCTCAAATTATATATCCTGTAGTTCCACCACAAATGAGCTGTATACATTGAAGTACAGAAAGTTTTGAACAAGATCAACTTAACATCTAATATACAGTTGCCCACATATGTAATGTTCCTCGCCTCACAGGCGACTCCGTACATGTGGCAACTCCGCAGTGTTAGTCAAGGTACTCCAACTGGGGGAAGGTGGGGTGGAGGGGGGACAACCGAGTCCAACAACATATAACACAAACATATACAGTATATCTAAAGGACAGATGAATGTGCAGTCATTGACATGCAGATAATTATAATGTAATGTCTGTGTTCATAAAGATAAACAATTAATATGATCGTGAACAGCGTTGAACTCCATGTAGTTTATTAGTCTTATACAGTAATAAGGTTCCATCATGATTACTGCAAGTCTATATGCAGAGCCATAGTTAGACTACTTGAGGCCCGAGGCGCAAAGGCAGACTGAGGCCCCTTTGGCTTTAGCCATAAAAGAAAATTGTTAAAAAAAAATAGAAGCAACCAATTTATAATTTATTTCACACCATACAAGTACGATAAACCTAGTAAATTACCAAAGTTTAAAAATTACTCAAAACGAATATTTTATACATATATATATATATATGTGTAAAAAGTGAACAATGAACAATAGTTTTATGTTCGAATGTCCATTTTTACATAAGAACCAAAATCGCTTAACGCGAGTTTGGATAATAATTTTACTTGTAGCTTCCAATTTTTGTTCGTGTCACAAACCTACGATCTACCCTTTCTATGGTTTAGTCGTATCCATCATCCATTTTTCAGTTGTTATAAAAGTTATTATAATTAATTATGAATTGTCTTGCATCTCATCCCCGCCCCCATACGTCCATATTTTAGCTTGACCGCTATTCTTTATTAATTTCATTACTTATTCATTCATCTACCTATTGTCTACTTATGCCCTATCAACTTATCAGTCTATTTTTACTCGTGTCAATCTATGAAACGCAAAACCTTTGCCTTCGTTCGGGAACGCGAAAAAACGTTCTCGTATTATTTTTTTCATTTTTATTTTTAATTATTTGACCTCCCGAGGTGAACTCTAGACAATGCTTAGTAAGTTATTATCAGAAATTCCACTCATCACAGCATAATTTGAACGCTTCTAAGATAAAAAAGGTCTCCTTTCGCTTTGATTCGAATGTATAACATTATAGCATATTATTTCAGTAGTAGATACGTCAATTAACAATTTGCTAAAATTGTAATTAAATGTAATCCTTTAATATAATGTAATTGATGTAATGTACTTTAATGAAACTGTAATGAACAATAACTTGTAATGTACTTCAGGTAAACTAATAAATGTAATGATTTAATTTATAATGTAAGAATGTACTTTAATGGAATTGTAATTAAAAAGTGAATATGAATTAATTGGTAGTTGTAATCCATAATTGTAATCATAATTGTAATGAACCAAAATTAATACGTACTCAGTCATGTACTCAAAATTGTGCTGATGTGCTAATACGAAATAATATCGCCTCCATAAATGTCGAATCAGCGATACTACTGTTCTTTTTTATTTTTTATTTTTTTATTGTTTTTAGTTGAAATCTTTCAAAAAACATCTGATCATGTGTTTAAAAAAAAGGGGGGAAATTTAACCTTCAACTGTTCTCCCCCAAACATTTAAGTTATATTATACGTATATTTGTAAAATACTTCACTTCATTATAGGACTTCATTTAAGGCACTTCTAGAGAGATCTTCTCATTAGACTTCTTCAGATTAGCACTTCATCGGGAGGGGGCAGAAGCCCCTTGCCTCCTTAACTTAAGTATTTTTAGATTCCGGCCTGAGCCATGGTCGAAAGAGGTCGAACCTCTACCCCTTGTAATTCAGAGTACCAACTGTAATTTTTAAGAAGTAAACCACCCTTTAAGAAGTTTTTATCTTTTTCCTTCGAGCCGTGCTCGCTTCAGAACTTAGTCAGAAAAGTCGATAATTATAAAAAGAGAAGAATTAATAAGCAGAAAGAAAAGAATTAACAGAGTGTCGACCCCCTAAGGCGACCGAAAAGAATTATAGAAAAGTATAAAGAAGAAACATCCGTTGCAGCCTCCTAACTAGAACCCCCTTCGAATCCGAACCGACAAAGGGCCATAAAGGGGGGGTTAACAGCTGGCGACCCTTTACCAGGATAAGAAAAAGATTTTTAGAAGAAGATTTTAACAAGAAGATGTTTACCCAAGAAGATGTTTACCCAAGAAGATGTTTACCCAAGAAGATTTTTACCCAGAAGATTTTTACCCAGAAGATTTTTACCCAGAAGATTTTTACCCATAAGATTTTTACCCAGATGTTTAACCAGAAGATTTTAGCCAGACACGTCTTCAGGACACACCTCAAAAGGATTTCGCCATAGGAATCTTGTTAAGTATAAAACTTAAAAAAAAAAAAAATAATTTCTAAACTTTTGAAAAGTCATTATTATTAACAATTAATATTTAGTATTGAGCCAGAATTTAACACAAAACACAGTGAACATTCAGACACCAGTGATACATTTTTTTTTAGTGAAACAGTAATTTTCACAAAAGTTAAAAGTCACAAAAGTTAATTGTAACAGAGTTAATTGTAACAGAGTTAATTGTAACAGAGTTAATTGTAACAGAGTTAATTTCAGAGAGAGAATTTCAGTTATTTTCAATGTTACATTCGATACAGAATAATTTTATTTTATGTACCTTCCCGTACATTAGAATGAAATGTTTACATTTTTTATTTTTTTTGTTTGCAATTTTTTTTCAATTACTGAATTGAATTGACTTGCAAATTAAGAGAGAGAGAGTTTACAGAGTTTAGAGAGAGTTTAGAGATTTATAGGAATACTTGAAGCAGGTTCAAGTTAGACAGCCCATTTTCAGTTTCAAGATACTACTTGATAAGAGTTCAAGTTTAGTTTCATTTTCAGTTCAGAATACTTGATAAGAGGTCAAGTCAGAAGGTTGCGCCAAAACGGCCAACCGCCCCAGAGATTTATAGAGATACTTGATAAGAGTTCAAGTCAATAGGTTGCATCTAAGAGGGACAACCGCCCCAGAGATTTCAGTTATATTCGAAATCAGAGTTAGATTCGAAGTCAGAGTTTATTTCAAGTCAGAGTTTTACTTGAAGTCAGAGAGATTTATTCCAAGTCATTTTTTATTCCGAATCCCAAGTTAGTTTTCAATGCAGTCAATTGAATTCAACTTTTCCTTTGTAATTTAAGAAAATGTAATTTAAGAATTTAATTCAACCTTTTTTGTTGTTCAAGAGAATTTAATTCAACCTTTTTTTTTTTGTAAAAGAATTTAATTCAACCTGAATTGACCGGGTTGCGTCTTTAGTTTAACCTTTTTTCTTGTTCATGTCATTATTGCGTATATAAATATATAGGTGAAATGACATTTTGTTGTTTGTAACCAAAATAGTTTTTACAATTGTTTGTAACGATTTTGGTAATTATTGTAATGTATACGTGATAATAATAGTTGTGTAACAATTAATCGATCATGTACCTAATTTATCCTGCTCTGTACGATCGGGAAATTTACCCGTATGACAGCACATATCCTAAATTTCAGTCATTTAATTTTTAATAAAACTTCTACGCAATAAAACAGATGTATTTGTCTATATGCAAACAAGTTTTCAGACTAAAATATCAAATAATTCAAATTCTATGAACATTCAACGAAAAAGTATAATTTTTCTACTTAACAGGCAAAAAAATTATTAAACCTTTTTAATATTTTTTTTTATTATATAAAAATAATTTTTAATATAAAATTCAATTGAAATTATTAAAAGAAAAGATTGTTCGAAATGCTTCCCTTTCATTTCAATAACTTTTTTATTCTTGATCGAAATTTATCTATGATTCGATTTACTTTTATTTTTTAGAATATTATAAAATTGTATTTAGCTCGTGGAAATGCATAATTGATTCATTTTTTTAATTTGTATTTTAATTTTCTTTTGTTCAATTAATCGTGAGTAACTGTCCTTAAATTATTATACATCATTTTTAAACTTTGTTAATTCAAAAAACCTTCCAAATCCCTACACATTTGACCACAGGTCTATACATCCACTACGTAATTCGATTTGTACCTACAACAGTCAATAAAAATGCATGCACACTATATATACTATATATACAAACCTCATACTCAAATCATTGAATATCACAATAAAACTATTTCATTACGTAAGTGCCAACTATGCGATTTAGTCTTAATCAATTTTTGCATTCATGCATTCATGCATTTTTGCATTCATGCATTTATACAGTTAATTTAACAATCTGTCTCGAAATTATCAGCTACCCACTCTATACCTAGTACACAAAAATACACACTAGACCACAGGTCTATACATCATCCATTACGTAATTCTATTTTTACCTACACGAGTCAATCAAAATTAGCTTATAGCTTGGATGATTTATATTTTTCCCTCTTACCTATTCATTATGAATATAATTTATCCCACAGAAGAAAAAAATAAAATTTTGTAAAAAATTTTAACCATATCATTCTTTGTCTAACTTAATTGTTTGTCTAAATTAACGTACTAATCCTTTTATTCTGTTTGTATAAAAGTCGTTTTAATCTTTGATTTTTTTAAATATTTTGTAAGCAAGTGTCATTTTAAAAATTTGATTACTCTGCATTGTACTCAACTACCCGAACTCATTCTGTATAAAATTTCTATTGTAAAGAATGTCGTCATTACTTACGATGTTATTTTCTCATTTGTATTGTATTAATGGTACCCTATTAAATTATTGTATAAATATCATTTTTAAAAGGGGAGAGTAATGTAAAAAGTGAACAATGAACAATAGTTTTATGTTCGAATGTCCATTTTTACATAAGAACCAAAATCGCTTAACGCGAGTTTGGATAATAATTTTACTTGTAGCTTCCTATTTTTGTTCGTGTCACAAACCTACGATCCACCCTTTCTATGGTTTAGTCGTATCCATCATCCATTTTTCAGTTGTTATAAAAGTTATTATAATTAATTATGAATTGTCTTGCATCTCATCCCCGCCCCCATACGTCCATATTTTAGCTTGACCGCTATTCTTTATTAATTTCATTACTTATTCATTCATCTACCTATTGTCTACTTATGCCCTATCAACTTATCAGTCTATTTTTACTCGTGTCAATCTATGAAACGCAAAACCTTTGCCTTCGTTCGGGAACGCGAAAAAACGTTCTCGTATTATTTTTTTCATTTTTATTTTTAATTATTTGACCTCCCGAGGTGAACTCTAGACAATGCTTAGTAAGTTATTATCAGAAATTCCACTCATCACAGCATAATTTGAACGCTTCTAAGATAAAAAAGGTCTCCTTTCGCTTTGATTCGAATGTATAACATTATAGCATATTATTTCAGTAGTAGATACGTCAATTAACAATTTGCTAAAATTGTAATTAAATGTAATCCTTTAATATAATGTAATTGATGTAATGTACTTTAATGAAACTGTAATGAACAATAACTTGTAATGTACTTCAGGTAAACTAATTAAATGTAATGATTTAATTTATAATGTAAGAATGTACTTTAATGGAATTGTAATTAAAAAGTGAATATGAATTAATTGGTAGTTGTAATCCATAATTGTAATCATAATTGTAATGAACCAAAATTAATACGTACTCAGTCATGTACTCAAAATTGTGCTGATGTGCTAATACGAAATAATATCGCCTCCATAAATGTCGAATCAGCGATACTACTGTTCTTTTTTATTTTTTTATTTTTTTATTGTTTTTAGTTGAAATCTTTCAAAAAACATCTGATCATGTGTTTAAAAAAAAGGGGGGAAATTTAACCTTCAACTGTTCTCCCCCAAACATTTAAGTTATATTATACGTATATTTGTAAAATACTTCACTTCATTATAGGACTTCATTTAAGGCACTTCTAGAGAGATCTTCTCATTAGACTTCTTCAGATTAGCACTTCATCGGGAGGGGGCAGAAGCCCCTTGCCTCCTTAACTTAAGTATTTTTAGATTCCGGCCTGAGCCATGGTCGAAAGAGGTCGAACCTCTACCCCTTGTAATTCAGAGTACCAACTGTAATTTTTAAGAAGTAAACCACCCTTTAAGAAGTTTTTATCTTTTTCCTTCGAGCCGTGCTCGCTTCAGAACTTAGTCAGAAAAGTCGATAATTATAAAAAGAGAAGAATTAATAAGCAGAAAGAAAAGAATTAACAGAGTGTCGACCCCCTAAGGCGACCGAAAAGAATTATAGAAAAGTATAAAGAAGAAACATCCGTTGCAGCCTCCTAACTAGAACCCCCTTCGAATCCGAACCGACAAAGGGCCATAAAGGGGGGGTTAACATATGTATAGAAACGACGTAAGTATAGAGGAGCGTTCTGCACACGAGGAAGAGAAATAACGAACAAATGAAAAATGAGGTGAACCGCCCGGGAATCAAACCCAGGATCTTCCGATTGCCGGTCAGATGCGCTATTCATCACACCACGGGCCTCGATCGAGGCCCGTGGTGTAATGGATAGCGCATCTGACCGGCAATCGGAAGATCCTGGGTTTGATTCCCGGGCGGTTCACCTCATTTTTCATTTGTTCGTTATTTCTCTTCCTCGTGTGCAGAACGCTCCTCTATACTTACGTCGTTTCTATACATTAATATACTGCGTGGTCATTGCAGTTAAATGTACATATTCACGATTTGCGAGGGTGCCCTCTCAGGGCATTGGTTTCTGCCCTATGTAGGAGAATTTCGACTTATGACTGATCGAGGCCCGTGGTGTAATGGATAGCGCATCTGACCGGCAATCGGAAGATCCTGGGTTCGATTCCCGGGAGGTTCACCTCATTTTTCATTTGTTCGTTATTTCTCTTCCTCGTGTGCAGAACGCTCCTCTATACTTACGTCGTTTCTATACATTAATATACTGCGTGGTCATTGCAGTTAAATGTGTGTATTAGGGTGATGCACAAATCATGACCATCGTGGATTTTTAGGGATACCCCCTCATTTGTTCCAATTTGTCACAAAAACACCCTGTGAGAAATTCCAGGTCAAACAAATAACATCCAGAGGTCGCGCCCGCCAATTGAAAATTTGAAAATTACAAAAAATTAGAGTAAAATCAAATTTTTAGAATTTGTTCTTATTTTTGTTGCAGGTTTGTTGCAGGTTGCAGGTTTTGTGCAGGTTTGCTGCAGGCAGAGTGGTAGGTGATGCGTATATGAGCAAACAGCAAACAGCGTTCAAGGAAATCGGTATCGCAGTGTGCTTGTGGCAGTGTCTGGGAGAGGTGCTATATCAGTGAGTCTCTCCGCCTCAATTTCTCTTCTATTTCCTGTATCTTAATTGTGACGAAAATGAGATCAAGAAGCTCAACAGATATGTGGCTGATCGGTCAACAAATAGATAAATTGAATCAAAGTAAGCTTCCATCAAAGAAAGAAGTAATTTCCTTATTCATGAATTATAAACATGTCAAGAATGAAACCTTCAGAGAAGCATTAACTTCAACCATTAATGATGTATTGGAAGTGTGGCAGAGAGCAGGAATACCAACAACCCAGAAATGTAATGTTGTGAAGAAATTAAATAAACTGTATGATGAGTGGCAAGGGCTGAAGAAGAGCAAAGGAAAAAAATCGAAGTTTTCAATAGAGAAAGAGAATACATGGAAAGAAAAATTGGATGGACTCTTTGATATTGCGCATGCAAATGCTAACGAGTTAATAACTATCGAAGAAGATAGAGTTTCTACGGCTACAAAGGGAAGGTCGAAAGGGTAAAATGATGGCTGTTGATAAGGATGAAGAAAAACGTCGAAAGGAAGCTGCGAAGAGACATGAAAAAATGGATAAGAAAAGGTTACGTGAATCAAGTGCATTTGATGAAACAGTTGTTCTTGCAAGCAGCAGCAGTTCCTGCAGTGATTCACCTGCATCTACGGAGAAGAAGTACATCTGGAACAGCCCTCAACATCCAAAAGAGGCCTTCCAAGAAAAAAATTCAAGATTATGAATGAAAATCTGCTTTCCTCATTGGATGTTGCTAAGATCAGCGACCGATCAGCCTCTTTAATAATTATTCCAACGATCGCAAATGTTGGAAAAGATCCAGAGAATTACAATGTTAGCTACTCATCGATTCGCAGGGCAAGACAGAAATCAAGAAAGAAGTTCAGTGAAAACTTGAAAGAAGAATTTCAAGCTGACAAACCCTTGATTGTTCATTGGGATGGCAAACTCCTCGAAGACATTACTGGGAATGAGGTTGTTGATCGGTTGCCAGTCCTAATCTCTGGCAGTGGAGAAGATCAACTGCTTGGAGTGCCAAAAATAGATCATGGCACAGGAAATGATACTGCAAATGCAGTACATCAGGCGATCATTGATTGGAATCTAATAGATAAGGTAAAAGGCATGTGTTTCGATACAACTGCATCGAACACAGGTCATAAAAATGGAGCTTGTGTCCTAATTGAACAGAAAATGGAGAAAGATTTGTTGTGGTGTCCTTGTCGACACCATATCCTTGAAATCATGTTGGAAGCAGTGGTATCCCCTGCATTACAGGCTTCATCAGGCCCTGACATTCAGTTATTCAAAAGATTCAAAACAAACTGGAATAAGATTAATCTAACTTCATACGATAAATTAGAAAATTATCCACAAAAGGAAAAAGAGGAAATCATCAACTTTGCAGCAAGAAAAATCAATGAAGATCAACCTCGCGACGATTACAGAGAGTTATTGGAACTGACAATCATCTTGCTTGGCGGTACTCCAACGACTGGAATAAAATTCAGGAAGCCTGGGGCTTATCATAGAGCCTGTTGGATGGCGAAAGTCATTTATTCGATGAAAATCTTTATGTTCAAAAGTCAGTTCAAAATAACAGCAATAGAAGAAAGAAATCTAAAAGAAATTTGTTGGTTTTCTGTTTCAATTTATATTAAGCATTGGTTTTCAGCACCCTGCGCAGCACGTGCTCCACGAAATGATCTGAGTCTTCTCAAGAATCTTCACAGCTACAAAAGCACAAATGAACAACTAGCAAATGCTGCTTTAGAAAAATTCAAGAATCATTTGTGGTATCTCTCAGAAGAGTTGATCGCATTGGCTTTCTTTGATGATAAAATCAGTTTTGACACCAAAAGAAAAATGAAGGAGGCTCTTACAAAATCTTCGGAGCCAGATCCTCCAAAGAAGACACAAATAGACATCAAAACTATTGACAATAAGCAGCTTGAAGATTTTGTAACTGCTAACACAAAGTCCTTCTTCAGTATACTCGGATTGTCTTCAACGTTCTTGAGCAAACCAGTAGAAGATTGGCTTCTCGATGAGAGTTATTGGGTTGCAAAGAACGTAGTGAATCACATGAAAGTTGTTAATGATATTGCTGAAAGAGGAGTGAAATTGATTGAAGATTATAACAAATTAATTACCAATGATGAACAACAGGAGCAATATCTACTGCAAGTTGTATCAAATTATCGGAAGAAGCTTCCGGACAAAACTAAGAAAACTCTCGTATCTTTGATGCAACAATAAAATTTACGAGTATATCCATTCTATGTATCTATTGTAAATATCTATTGTATTGTATCTGTTTTATGAACAAATGGAAAAGAGGAAGGTGGTATGATAGGCCTCCTGGGGAACTTCCACTCAAAAAAAAAAGTAACGTGACGCTTGCTGTACCTCCTGGGTGTCATGGAAATCAGCAAATTTTCAAATGGCGGGCGCGACCTCCAAATATTCGAATTTTGACCCGAAATTTCCCCAGGATCATTTTTCTACCAAATTAAACCAAATGAGAGGGTATCTCAAAAATTTGAAACAAAAAAATTTTACTCCCCCCACTTTTGCATCACCCTAGTGTATATATATATATATATATATATATAATATATATATATATATATATATATATATATATATATATATATATATATATATATAAAACTAGTGGTTTTTCTTGTTTTTTTATTTCACGAAAGAATCAATAACATCATCATAATTTATGGATTTTGTTATATCTGATTTAATAAATAAAAGGGATAGATTCGACAATACTGATGTGCTGATTTCAAAAATCACCTTAAATTTTGTCCATCACATCAGGTTTTCGTGCAATGCAATATGCCTATTTTGGGTGATCCATGAAGGGCGCTTATCAAAATTGATGATTTTTGAGACCTGTTAACAGCTGTTTTGCTGTTAAAATTTTATCTGTGGAATACGCAAATTTGTGCATTAAATCGAAAAGTCATGTACAACATATTAAAATCTTGGGTATCTGTGATTTCCCCAGGTGTGAGCGTGACGTCATGATCTGAGAGAGATTTCCCATTGGCGGAGTGAGAGCAGCCGCTTCCGCTAGTGACGTTACTTGTAAACTTTCAGCAGTTGGGTTGCAACATGAGCATTAAAGTTCACTATCTCAACAGTCATCTGGATAAATTTCCAGAAAATCTTGGTGATGTTAGTGAAGAGCAAGGTGAAAGGTTCCACCAAGATATCAAAGTGATGGAAGAACGATACCAAGGAAGATGGGATACCCATATGATGGCTGACTACTGCTGGAGCCTGCAAAGAGATTGTCTTGACATCTCTCATTCTAGAAAGTCCTATAAGAGAAAATTTATCAGCACTGAAAAGTAAGAAAACAAGAAAAAGACAATGTTAAGAAAACTGGTCCCGTGCTTGCTTTAATATGGATTCATTTTTTGCTTATTTAAACACTTTTAATCACTTTACGTGTCAATATTACCATTGTATATTAAAGTTCACTCCTTGCACAATTGTTTACTTTTCCATGCTGATTCTGAGTCTGTAAAAACTTATTTTTTGAAAAGAGAAAAAATTGGGCATAACCCTGCCAAAATGCGATATCTCCAAAATATCCATATTTGATTGCTCGAAAACCTGACGTGATAGGCAAAAATTAAGGTGATTTTTGAAATCAGCACACCAAAGTTACCTAAAAACAGGTGTTAGAATTAAATCAGCAAAATTGGTGTTGGGCAGTGATAATTGATGCTTCAGTCTTGAATGTTATGTGGATGATTGCACATTGATCAGTTAAGATTCTAAGATTTAATACTCCATCATGTCAAAGAAATCAAATGCTTGGTATCATTTCACTCGTAAGAATAAAGAAGAAGCAGAGTGTATGACATGTCACAAAGTTTTAAAGTGTTGTGGAGGTTCTACTTCAAGTTTATCATTCCACATGAAAAATATTCATGGTATAAACATCGACCAGATTAATCAGCCATTGAAGAAACAAAGAACAGTGGAAGAGTTTGTGCAAAAAAGTCCATAGAAGAGGAAATTTCGAAACTTGCGTGTGTAGATGGACTGAGTTTCCAATCAATTGCTAAAAGTGAATTCATTCAAGAAAGCCTGAGAAAGATAAAATACGACAAGCCTCATCCAACTTCCCATAATGGTGTCAGAAAGATGGTGCTTAGTTTTTATGAGAAAAAGAAACATGAATTGGTCAACTACTTCAAGAATCAGGTGAGACAAGGAATCCGCTATTCATTAACTATGGATGAGTATACATCTTTCCTAAACCAAAGATGAAAATTAACATTGGTCTCTTGGTCTCATGAAAATAAATGGTTCTCTCGATAGCACCAAAACTATTGCAATCGTTAGGAAAAGATTGGAAGACTTTGGCTTGGACCTAGATAAGCATATCGTGGGTTGCACCACCGACGGTGCCTCAGTAATGGTCAAATTTGGAAGAGAAATAGTACCTGATCACCAGCAATGCATTGCACATGCTATACATCTTGCGGTTTCGGATATCTTGTATTCAGAAACTGCTGAAAATTCAGTTGAAGGGGAAAGTGACCTTACCCCTGAAGATGAAACCATCGAAGAAGATGAACACTCTGCACATGAGTTAAGCGAAGATGAGTATGAGATTTTATACACTGATACAATTTTTGAGTCCGACATAGATGACGTAATTGTTCTTCCAAAACTTCGAGAAGATTACTTAAAAGTAATAAATAAGGTGAGAAAAATCTGCCGCATATTTCGAAAGTCTCCTTTGAAAAATGAGAGATTGCAGGATTTTGTCAAAGATGAATTTAATGGAAAGGAAATGAAGCTTATCCTTGACTGTAGAACGAGGTGGAACAGTCTTTTGGCCATGATAGAAAGATTTTTGAAACTAAAAAATTGCATTCCAAAGGCCCTCAGAGTGATACGCTCAACAGAGACGATTTCAGATGAAGAATGGAATGCTCTAAAGAGCCTCTTTGACATGCTTCCACTGGAAATTGTTTTGAAGGGACTCTGTTCCGAAGATGCAAATTTGCTCAAAGCTGAATCTTCCATGAAGTTAGTTCATTTTGGATAAATTTGAAAGCAAAAAACAATCCTTTAGCTTTTGAGCTACGTCGGTGTCTCATTGATCACTACTCATCGAGAAGACAAAAAGAAGCTGTCGCCTTGCTGAGTTTTCTCCACAATCCCGAGGTCTTGAAAAATGAATCATCAGCACCGTTCCTCTTTCCTTCAAGACAAGCACTTAAGAAGTATGCGGATCATACATTTAAGAGGCTTTTTCCAGAAGCTTGCCAGATTTCAGAAACAGACGACCAAGTCCAATCAATTGCTTCGAAACTCGAAGATTCACAATGCAGCTCAGGTCGTGAAGTAAATGATGACGATCAACTTATGAACGAGGACATGTGTGAGATGAACAAACTGAAAATGAAACCCAAGAAAGATTCTTCTGAGACCTTTGACGTAAACAATAAATTCAAATATTTTGAAGCTACTTTGAATAGAAGCGAAAATTTGGATCGAATGTACGAGGCGCTGCTTACAGTAAAAGCCACCAGCGTAGAGTCCGAGAGTATGTTTTCAGCTGCTGGTTTATTCGTCACAAAGATTCGATCAGGAATGTCAGATCAGACACTTAATGCTCTTTGTTTTCTCATGTGTTATTTCAAAAATCAAGTTCGATAATAAACTTTTTAATCCAAATGTTACACATACTTGATTGAATCAATTAAAACCTTATTTCTGTTTAATATTTTGATCATTTACCTCCCTAAAAAGCATACAGAATCCCATCGGTGAAAACCGGTAAAAACCGTCTTTAAAAATATAGCGACGGTGAAAACCGGTTTTACACTTTTCGGTTATTTTCCATCCCTATTACGGGCAGCGTTAAAAAAATTTTAAGAATGGTTTTGGAAACGTCGATTTTAGGCCATCAAGAATAATATTATACATATCAACTAGATTTATCGCTTTTTCTTCTTTCATATGTTTTAGAAAGTGCAGTACTTCACTTTTAAATTGATCAGCATCAATGTCCTCTCTGTAAATATGCGAAAGTTTATCAATACATATGTTTACTTCATTTGAACTCGTACTGTTTTTAAAAAACACGTTAAACATATGTAATATGTCGTTGTATAGTATACTATTGTTCGTCGGTTTATCTCCGCAGTAAGCGTATCGCAAATTACATTAAATGTATTAACTACAAATAAATCCCTGCCATGCAAAATGACATCATTTTCGTGTATTTCGTCAGGCATAACACTGTGCAACAATATTTTGTTTATGTTGATTTTTCGGTCTTTTCTATATGTTTCGGCCACGCTGACTACAGATTTGGCATCGGTTTTGCTCGGAAGACTATAGTTTTTATGATCTGGTCAAATTTAGAAATCTTACTTTTTCGCCATTTTTAAGGCATTTTTCTGATAGCAAAAGTAATTTCGAGTGCAAAATCCAAAATGTCCTCAAAATTGGGGTTTATTAGTAATGTTTTTATTGGTTAAGGCCCATTATTAAATATTTGTACACATTTGGTTTCTTATTTCTGTTTATAAAATGTTTTTTTAGTATTTTTCAGATATTTGAATTAGAATTATATGATGATGGCTACCAATAGGCCATGCAGACACTCTGCAGATTCATTTTATGTTTGCGGCCATTACATCAATCCAAAGCAAATAAAACACAAAATTGACACAGGAACGAAGTTTTGTATAGCATATCACGCTTACTTTGGCATGCCTATAGGCGATCAAGATAAATCACGGGCACCTCACTTTTGTTGTGGAAACTGCCGTTCCACATTAGAAGGATGGCTGCGAGGTACCAGAAAAGGCATGCCATTTGCTATTCCTCGCATTTGGAGGAAGCAAACCAATCACCACGATGATTGCTACTTCTGCATGGTAGACGTTTCACTCTACAAAAGAGGTAAAGGTCGAAAAAATGTCCTATATCTAAATATCCCATCTTCTAATAAATGCAAAAAACTTCACTTTTTTCTACGTGAAGGTCAAAATATGAAAATAAAAACCCATTCTAATAGACAGAGTTCGTCTACCGTAAAAAGTAAATTGGTTAGGAATAACGTTGCAAAAGAGGAACAAGCCTGTGTCTACAGCATTCCCTGTAAAAGTTGTGATTTAGTATACGTGGGAGAAACTGGAAGAAATATTGAAACCCGTATTAAAGAACACAAATATGCCTTCAGAAGTTGTAATACTAATAATGCTATTTTTATCACGCCAGCCAAAATAATCATGCTATAGATTGGGAATCAAGTAAGGTACTTTATAAATGTAATAATTATGTCAAAAGAAAAATAATAGAATCTGTGTGTATAGAAAAAGTAGATAATTTTAATTTGTGCGAAGGTACTTATAAGATAGACCCTTTAATGAGATTCTTGGTCAAAAAATCCCTTACGGAGTCGTGGGAACGTGTTCGAACCTAAGTGTGAATTTCTTAAAGGTCTCTGGATTGTTTCCTTACTCGCTTTTAGTAAATGTAATAATGGAAGTAATAAATGTGGAAATAAATATAAATGCAACAGATGTAATAATAAAGGTAATATTATAAATTTAATAATTAGGGTAAAGGTAATAATAATAAATGTTAAAAAATGTAAATGCAATAATAAATGCAGTAATTATGTCAAAATATTAGAATCTGTATGTATAGAACAAGAAGATAGTTTTAATTTGTGGGAATGTAATTATAAGCGGACCCTGTAATAAAATGCCATTCCGGTGTCGGGAGAACGGTATCTAACCTAGGTGCGAATTTCTCAATGGTCTCTGGATTGTTTCCTAATCGCCTTTTTCATTCGTTTTTCGGTTTATAAGTTCTATATAATAAACAACAATGTAATAACCAATGTAATAATAAATTTATAATTTCTGTAATAAATAATTATATACTATTAAATGTAATAAATTTAATAATAAATGTAATAATTATGTAAAAAAATAAAAAAATAATAGAATCTGTATGTTTAGAACAGGAAGATAGTTTTAAATTTGTGCGAATGTACTTAATGAAAATGCCCTTCCGGTGTCGGGAGAATGGGATCTAACCTAGGTGCGAATTTCTTAACGGTCGGTCCCTGGACTGTTTTTCCCTCTTGTTTTGGTTCATTCGTTTTTCTGTATCCACCCGAGGAGGATGCCAGTGGGCGTCGAAACTGTTGTGGAAATAAACTCTGTCTATTAGAATGGGTTTTTATTTTCATATCCCATCTTCTATTGCCCCAGTCCCCCATAATGAAGATTTACCCGTTCCATGCCCAGTCTAGGGTGTCACATAAAAATCATTTTTTGATTTTTAGGACGGCCCTTTGTGGGATTGTTAGGTTGGGTGAAAAAGCCCTGAATATGAAATTTTAGCCAAATTGAAGGATATTTAGGGGTTCCGCATCGACCATCTCTGGCGTACCACGTGTCAGAAGTAATGAGTTTCTCCAAGAAATTGCTCCAGCTCCAAGGGGTAAAGTAACATGTACAATGTCAATATAAATGCTATCATATACCATGGTGTAGAGGACAGTCACAGCTATATTTCCATAGCATTAAGTTTATTCCATCTCCAATATTTTTTTTATATTAATATTTTTGTCGCGGTTCAAAAGTTTTTTTTCAAAGTTTCACCTTAATACGTTTATGCTTTGTAATCCAAACCACACCAACCGGCAACCAGCTTATAACAACACAATACGCAACTAGCAAACAGTGCAAACACCTTAACAATATTGTTCAACATTATTTCATAATTAATTGGAATAAACTTGTCCCACCATGCCTGGGTAGCAGGATACTATTCTCTGTGTGTAATGTTATTAATAATACAAAATCATTAAATCAATTTCACTTTTATTGCAACAAAACAACTTAATATTATTAAAATAAAAACATTTTATTCCGTATTAATCATAGTAATATACTGAGCAACCTGGCCATATAAATCAAAATAATAACTAAGAAATAAAGTATATACGATTATACATTGTTATACAGGATTAATAGGAGTAACACCCTATAAAAATGAAGCAAATTCAAATATACCTTAAAGTACTCCCAAACCCGTTAAGGATTTCCGCTGCGGGCGCTCGGGTGCTCTTTGCGGTGCTTCTCAACGACTTGCATCAAGTACTGCCGTTGCTCCTCGTCCTTGGTGAGGACGCATTGTTCGACCAGGTAGCCGGCTCCAACTCTAGGAAAGAAGTATTGATCGCGAGCCGCTCGAAAAGAAGCGTGCTGGATGTCGTGCAAAAGTCTGCGACTGTCTTTCGCTCGAGCTCCTCCGGGCAGACGTCCAGGGCAATGCGCTTGGGTGGCTCCTCGGTGCCCTCGACATCCTTGATGGCCGTCGCAATTCGACTCTTCTCCTCCAGCGGAGTGTCGTCATCGAAGAGAGCGAGGGCGGCCAGGTGTTCACTCAGGTACCAGAGATGTGTCGTCGAAACACAGGGGAGGTAGCCTTGGACACGTCCTTGTCCACCTTGTCGTAGTCAACCAGCGCCTTGAGCATCGCCAGGTCAGTTCGAGGGGCAGCGGCGGGAAGGGGCGCCGTAAACCAGGCCGGAATGTAAACCAGCAGCGCAAAGTTTACGAAGCGCAGGATGCCCCGGGCCTCGCGAGCCTTAATGGGGAGCTGCTGCCGGAAGAGGTGGAGCTTGATGGCGTATATCACTTTGGCCATCCACCGGGCGCGGTGGAGTGCGCCCGGTCGCATGAAGCGCACACCTCGCTGGGGGACGCCTCCAAGCGCTATGATCGCCAGCTCCAGGAGCTCTCGGTAGTCCTCCCGCGGCTGGCCCTTGGTGATGTGACCCTTGAAACGCGCGATCAGATCGTCTCGCGCCTTGAGCAGCGGCTTAGTAAGGTCTTCCTTGGAGATGGCGCTGAATTGGTCGGTGCAGACGGATTGCCAGCGCTCCTTCAGTCGCGAGAACAGTTTAATGTCAGGACCAGAGGAGGGGCCCATGCACTCGATGAAGGCTTTCTCTGCCACCAATTCTAGCATGTGGTGCCGACAGGCCAGGTTCAGCAGCTGGCGGTGAAGGCCCTGCTCGATGAAGACGCAAGCGCCCGAAACGACGCCCGTGTTGGCAGCTGTCGTGTCAAAGGAGAGCCCGACGACACGATCAGCGATTCCCCAGTCATCCAACGAGTTCAGCACAGCATCTGCTTGGGCGCGACCAGTTCCAGCAGGCAGCTTCGGCACGGAGAGAAGTTTGTCGACGCCGTCGCCGGACACGACTATGGCGAGGCGATCGACCTTCTTGCCGCTGAAGTCGGAGACCATCTTCCCTCTTCCCGTCCCAGTGAACGATGAGCGGGACACTGAGATCGAACGTCATCTTCACTTCTTTGGCGATTTCCCCTCGATGACGCAATCGCCAACGCCGAATCGTCTCGTGACTGAGAGCCAGTTCATCTGTGTCTTGAATATCCAGACTGGAAGCAGCTGCTTTCATGAGTTGAACGGCTCCACGGTTGCTTGTTTTGGTCCGGTCCAGTGCCGACGCTAGGTCTTGAGTCATAATGTTCTTTTTGCGACGGCGCTTTGTAGGTGGATTGGTTTCCTCTTCTGTCGAGCAATTAGGCGACGACGACGAGTTTGATGATGTAAGGGTTGCTGTTGCCAGTGATTGCTCTGATTGCTTTTGGCGTTGCCTTTCTTTGGCAGCTTCACGCGCGGATGCACGTTGCTCAATTCCAGTGAGGATTTTGTCCACCCCGGACATGACACCACGGCGACCCTTTTCGCGTTGAACAAGAAGGAAGTCGCGATCCTCCTGGATGGTGATGACGGAGAGGGCGTTGTCGAGAGCCACGTCAAAAATGTCATCGAGTCCCTCGGTGAAGGCCGCCCTGGCTGCCTCACCTGTGGCGCCGGACCGCTTCCGGCAGCGCTGTAGTGCCTGCCAATTGTCGTAAAGTCTAAGCAGTTTTCGCGCGGCGCTTTTGGAGGTCATGGTCGGGATTCTGGCCATAGCCCAGAAAGTATACACCTCGACGATCACATTACGCGCCGCCTCGGCTAGAAGTTGTTTTTGCACCTTATGAAACTGTATAAACCGGCGAAGCACTTCACCATTTGAAGGTAACCTGTTTCCCGTTAGGGGGCTTGGGTTGGCGTGTCCGATTAGCCATATCTCGGTCTTGGATCTCAGTGAGCTTGCGGTAGCCATCACGAGATGATCACGCGTTGAATGCGTGAAGGAGACTGATTGACTGAAGACTGTGACAGTGTGACTCACCACACTAACCCGGCGTTGCGCTGTTGCCAGATCTCAATGCTGAAAAGTAGTGAAAATATATACAATGAGAAGCAAATATTAATTATAAATATTTAAATTTATGAAATGCATAAATTATAGCAATATATATGCAGGGTTGGCTGGTTTAATCCAAATGGTTTAAACCATGGTTTAAACCATTTAAAAAAAACATGTTTTTCTGGGGTTTTTTGTTTTTTTATAATTTCAATTTTTACAACACAAATTATTTAATTCATAAACTAATACCTCTAAAACTAAAACTTATATTTATATTGATAAGACCTAAAAACCATCAGTTCAGGGTAGCCTAGTATGTACGGTAGTATATAATATAGCTACCTTGCACTACCAGGCCTATTTAATAGTGGCATTGCACATAAAAGGATTGAAGTTACCTGTATCGATTACATTATAAACGCATGTAGCTACAAATATAAATGTTGTTATTAGGTTTATTTTCATTTTTGTGAAGTTAGCACTTCTTACATCTAACATCTTCCAATTAAAAAATGAGACAGTCAGCAATTCTAATTTCTGAGTACCAGTACCTAATTGAGTTATCTGAGTTAAGTTTGTTTGTTTTTAAAAAAACATTGGTTTTTGTTTTTTTTTAAAAACCCATGGTTTTTTTCAACCCTGTATATATGTAATAGTGCCATGGTTACAGGTTTCCCAGATAAATCCATTATTTCGAACACACGGTACAACAGAAACGGTCGATGCGGAACCTCTAAATGTACTTCGATCGGGCTCAAACTTCATATTTAGGGTTTTCTCATCCAACCAAACAATATGACTAAGGGCCATTCGAAATTTCCAAATTCTAAAAACTGCCCCTATAGAGTGTGGCACCCTAAATTGCCCACCCACCCTGGAGGAAATAGAAGGAACGCCTTTAATATCCTCCGATGAAGATGAAGATGCTGACTTCGAGGCAAGCTCCAATACGTCACCCCATTTCCCCAACCAAAAAGACATAGACGACCTAGTCAGGGATATGAACCTTACGAAAACCAATGCAGAAATTATAACGTCCGGCCTTAAAGAGTGGAATCTTTTGGACCCAAGTATCAAGATCTCTTTCTACAGGAATAGGCATTTGCGATACGCTTCTTTCTACTCCTGTTTTGCATCGAGCGCTCTTGCATCGAGCTACTGCTGCGATGTGAATGGCCTTTTTGCTGAGATAGGAATTGAATACAGCCCTGCTGATTGGCGTTTGTTTATTGACAGTTCAACTAGAAGTTTAAAAGGCGTCCTACTACATAATGGAAACATGTTTCCATCTATTCCTGTGGCTCATTCGGTTGAATTGAAGGAAGAATATGAAAATGTAAAGCAGTTGCTAGACAAAATAAATTACAGTGAACATAGATGGGATGTATGTGGAGACTTCAAAATGCTAGGATTCCTGCTTGTACACTAAATATTCGTGTTTCCTCTGCCTTTGGGACAGCAGAGCAGATGGTGAGCACTTTGTCAGGAAGGAATGGCCCGTGAGAAATGAGCTTAATCCAGGCAAACACAATGTTCTTAATGAAGCCCTTGTTCCAACAGACAAAATTTTGCTACCCCCGCTGCATATCAAGCTTGGTCTTAATAAGCAATTCATCAAAGCTTTGGATGCTGAAAGTAATGCTCTTTATCATATACGTTCAATGTTTCCCAAACTTTCTGAAGCTAAAATCAAGGGAGACATATTTGTTGGACCTCAAGTCAGTCGCATGTTAGCATCTAAAGAGTTAGAAGAAAAAATGACAGCTCTTGAAAAAAATGCTTGGCAGTCATTTCGGCTTGTAGTCCATGGATTTTTAGGTAACAAGAAGAACGACAACTACAAAGAGCCAGTAGAAAATCTACTCAAACACTTTCAAAGGTTAGGTTATAGAATGTCCCTGAAGTTACACTATCTGGACTCGCATTTAGAATTCTTCACACCAAATTTGGGTGACGTAAGTGAAGAACATGGTGAACGTTTTCACCAAGATATCCAAACCATGGAGAGGAGATATCATGGAAAATGGGACGAAACTATGATGGGCGACTATATCTGGTGTTTAATACGAGATAATCCACGGGACTACAAGAGAAAAAGTCGCTCAAATGTACATTTTTAAGCATTATCCGTTTAGATTTGTGAGCATATTTGTGTGCATATTATATACATTATATATCCATTATATATACACATTATATATCTTTAAATATGAAATATATTTATTCTCCTTTCTTTTTCTTCATTGTGATTTTGCTCTCTGATAAGTCACTAGGTGCGAAAAATAGATTATGGTTTTCAGAAGAAACTAGAGTTTTCACGAGAGAACTAATGCGATATTTTAATTGAGCGCACACAAAAACATAAAAAAACACCCCAAAAATAAGATAAACCCAAATTTTCCAAAATATTTTTACATAGTGTAATGTTTCGTTTTTTAATTCGGCATTGCTCATCTGTGCACTACGTTTCATTAGTTAGAAGTTTAGCTTCCTCTTCGATACCGTTAAAGTCGTTTCTGATTTCTACAATAAATTATGTCAGTGGTTTTAAGAGATTAACAGCTTTTAGCATATTTATCTTTGGATCCTGCAACGATTTACTAGTTGAATTAAATCTATGTAAAATTCTGCTCCAGATTACGATTAATAAAGCTGTTTCATATTTCTCTAATTTTTTTTATAAATTTCTGGCCTCTAAACGACAGACAGGCTTTTCGTGTCCACACAGAGATAGGTTAATTAAAGCACTATGATATTTCTGTATCCTTTTTTTTTAACGCTGATACGGCGCCATATTTTGCGCATGCGCAAAACAAAGCACAATGTATAAATTCAGTTATCCACTTGCCAAGTTGCCAGGGCTACCAAGTTTGACGTTTTAAGAATGGATTATTTTATATTTTTTCCAGGCCGAGAATCTAGCGATAAATTCTGCCCATGAGGCCCCTTTTGGTCGAGGCCCCCAGCTAGCGCCTCATGCACCTGTGCATAAATCCGGCTCTGTCTATATGTACTGTTACATAATGATTTAATATACGCGAGACTGGTGGATGGGGAAGGGGAATGAGGGAGTGTGGAGGTTGGTTGTGTAATGTCTATTTTTGGTTCAAATTCACTAGTAGGCCTATATTAAAAGTTGTATTGTGGTAGCTGTTCATATAGACTTGCAGTAATCATAATGGAACCTTATTACTGTATAAGACTAGTAAACATGGAGTTCAACGCTGTTCACGGTCATATTAATTGTTTATCTTTATGAACACAGATATTACATTATAATTACCTGTATGTCAATATTATATGTTGTTGGACTCGGTTGTCCCCCCTCCACTCCACCTTCCCCCTGTGGGGTACCTTGACTATCACTGCGGCGTTGCCACATGTATGAAGTCGCCTGTGAGGCGAGGAAAATTACATATGCGGGCAAATGTACACATGAAATTTTCTAACTAAAGTATTTCCCTGAGCATATAATTGTCTACACTGCCTTAGAATACCACCGTCATCTGAAAGACTATCAGTTCCTATGTGGCCAAGATACTTAGTCTGGGTCACTTCTGACAGCACCATACCATTCCATTGAAATTTAGGAAATTTTATATACTTGTAGGCATTGGTCCTCATAATCATAATATGACTCTTAGCAGGATTATATTACAGGTGTGTTCAAAACGTTCCCGAACTGGTTATGCTGCTCGCGCATCGCATGCGCGTCATGTGATGCATGTTGTAGTATGACTCAGTCTGTGTCCAAAGACGGTTACCGCTTGTTGATATCGTATTTTGTTCTCTCGATATTTACTGTTTTGTGAAGTCATTTTGTGTGTTTTGTCGCATTTTGTGCATTTGAATAATGGCTACTGTTGAAGAACAACGTGTGTGCATAAAATTTTGTGTTAAGCTGGGCAAGACTGCTTCTGAAACCCATTCCACGCTGAACACAGCATTTGTCAATGACACCTTAACTCGGACAACCACTTTTGAGTGGCACAAGCGCTTTAAGGAAGGCCGAACATCGACGGAGGACAATGCAAGGTTGGACGACCTTCCACTTCAATAACTGATGACACTGTTGCTTGTGTTCGTGAAATGATTAGAGGGAACCGTAAACTGACAGTCACGGAAGTCGCAGACAAAATGGACATTTCGATATGATCATACCACACGATACTCAGGGAGAATTTGGGAATGCGTCGTGTGTCAGCCAAATTTGTGTCACGACTCTTGACTGCCGAGCAGAAAGAGCAACGTGTTGTTGTGTCTCAAGACTTCCTTCAACGTGCCAATCTTGATGAAAATTTTCTCAGAAACATCGTTACGGGTGACGAGACGTGGGTGAACGGGTATGACGTTGAAACAAAACAGTAGTCATCGCAATGGAAGTGCGCGACGTCCCCGAGACCGGAAAAAGCACGGCAAGTCCGATCGAATGTGAAGGCAATGCTGGTCGTTTTTTTCGATTACTACGGATTAGTTGGAACGCAGGAAAGTGGATGTTGCACCATGACAATGCGCCTGCACACACAGCGTTGTCAATTCAGCAGTACCTGGCGAAGCACAACGTCGCGACGTAGTCGTTCTTCAGCCCCCGTATTCTCCAGATCAGTCCCCGGCAGACTATTTTTTTTTCTCCAAACTTAAATTTGCATTGAAAGGTCGAAGATTTCAAACTGTGGAAGAAATTATTCAAAATGCAACAAACGAAATGAAGGTGGTCAGGAATACGGCCTACCACGAATGCTTTCAAAAGTGGAAACGCCGTTGGGAGCGACGTATAGCTGCACAAGGAGACTACTTTGAAGGGAACAACATCAATTAGATAGTAAGTGTTACCAGAAAGGTTTTGTGGGATCAGTCCGGGAACCTTTTGAACACACCTCTAATGTCGTTATCCTTCTCATACCTTTCACAAACCTTCAAAAGTGTGCTGAGCCCTTTTACAGATTGAGAAATAAGAACTAGATCATTTGCATACATCACATGATTAACAGTCATTGTACCAAAATAACCTATTTTACAAGTGTTCAGTACAACAGATAGATTATCCATATAAACAGTGAATAAGTAAGGGGATAATATCCTCTCTACCTGACACCATTGGTCACAGAGAATGGCTCTGAATTAACCCCACCCCATCTTACAATCTTTTTCTGGTGATTATACCAGCATATTAATATACGCATAGGCGGATCTACTGTAGAGTGGGGGGGTTCGGCGACGTCTGGACTCCCTCCCCTCAATTTCTTGCAAGTGCCCTTTTTTTTCAAGTGCAAGTACCTTATTTGAATGATGTGTATGCCTTTGAAAACAAATTTTGTTTTTGTAAATAGATCATGGTCATTATATTTTTTTCAGATTCTATTTTGAGTCTTTATCCGTATACATTGTGCTTCCAAATTTGTAGTTGTAATGGTTTTCATAGGTGCCCTTAGTACTGGTACAGCCATATCATTATTTTTATCTTCATTTTATTCTGATAGTTCTTTTAATTGGCAACACGTTTGTTATTGTTTGAAAAGTTTTCTGTGAGAACTGTTGTACCCAAATTAGATTTTTATTTTGTATCATATTTAAATGAGACTGATCTAATAAAACAATACAATTGATTTTACATGCGCTCATTGGTGGTTTGTTTTAAGAAAACATTTAGTACTGTGCCCTTTTTATTTTAGGGGGTGCCCGTTTTTCTTTGGACCCCCCTTACTGAAATGCCTAGATCCGCCCTTGATACGGACCAAGTAACCAGGTACATTACGATTTACAAGTTTCATGAATAATTTTTCATGATTAACACGATCATATGAAGGCCTTAGAGGCATCCAGGAAACACAAAAATACATTAGCATCTAAAGTTTGGTATTTACAGACTATCTCTTTCAAGGCATACACACACATATCAAGTCTATTAATGAGTATATATTCAAACACCTTAGATATAATACTGGCCAAAGCTATGGGCCTATAGTTATCTTTGCAATTGATTTTACCCTTTTCTTTTTATTGTTTAGTACGGGCACCAAAACAACGGATAACACTGTATCCGGCAAAACACCGTATCAGTAAACCTCTAAAGCATAACAGAGGCTCCAGTGATAGCTCCTTGTATGACGCGCCGATTTGATCGAATGAGGCTATTAGCACGTTGCACAGTGAGATGTCACAGCCGATGCCTGGGGACCGCTGCTTGGCTCATCATCGAGGCTGGCTCTCCCTCGCTGATGATCTCACACGTTTAGACCAGCGTCCAACTGTGCTTCGATCAACAACAGCATCTCCGTAAACGTTTCGTAGACGTTTGTGAATATTTCCAACTGTTTCCTTCTCTGCGGTTAAGAACTCGATAACACCTCTCTGTTTACGACACACATCACTGTCAGACGCCATTTTCGAAACTGCGTTAACCATCGGTTTTATACAAGGGCGTTTAAAAGCGGTTTTATACAAGGAGGGGAGGTTCAAACTGGAAAAATCTGGTTATATGAAGCGCAGAAAGTTCAAACTTACGGCCCAAAAGACATTTCAGCCCCATGGCCTATTATTTAGCTAAGAAAAAAGGGTGGTGCAAAATATATTGAGTGCCCTCGGTACAATAATTCAACCAGTGGCGGATCTAGGATGTTTACTTTTTTTTTCCATTTAGGTTGCGATTCGAGAAAATCAATGGAGGGGGGCTAGAGTCCCTTCAGCCCCCCTCTGGATCCGCCACTGGATCCAACCATGAGGTGTGTGCCAACTATCACTAATATAAATAAAGCTATCACCAGGCAGACTACACAAAGCACACATGGATGAAAGGGTCAAGCTATTATCTTCACAGAAGATTGAATCGGAAAATTATATATATATATATACACCTTTCAACCTTTTAAATGTTCCGTGAGATGATTCCTCACTTTACGAAGGTCAAGCTTGTCGTCCCTCCTCTCGAGTTGGCCCGGTGAAGTGGAGAGCTGGTTTCTTTCGCATTCCACCTCACATATATTATATATATAATATAATATAGGGCCTACATTATAATATACATCTATTATAATGTATAATAATAAGAATAGTAATAATATATATATATATATATATATATATATATATATATATATAAAATATAATATAATAATTATACATACATAATAAACGTTTATATATATAATATATAACCTTTGGTTAGCTTCCGCCCGAATTGTTCATTCACTCCACCTTAGACCTACAGTTTAACGTGGAATCCGAACCACGCCCCATCAGCAGCCCAGCGTCTTAACCACTAGGCCACCTAGGGTACCCATTTATCTACCAACCACTTTCTTTATTGTGTGGAAGGATGAACAACTGGGTTTTGCTGCGCGCCGGCTGCCGTCGGGTTTCGAACCCGGGGCCGAGGGATTCATAGTCAGCGACGCTAACCACTACACCACTGAGGCACATGACTACACCATATATATAATATATATATATATATATATACACACACACACATGACCACCATATATATATATATAATAAGGTACTTTACTTACGTATTAACGGGAGAGCCACCACATACTGATGATTGGTTAGGTTAAGTTGTAATATTTTCGTTAGTTGAAAATTTCTAATACATCATATTTTTTAAATAGCAATATGGCATATACGTTCAGCAAGTAGAATTTCTTTGGCTTGCAAAAAGAAGACCGCATCTTCTTCACTTTGTGGTAGATCCCAAATTTTCATCGTGAATAAGCCTAAAAAAAATATTTTTTTTTCAGAAAATTGTATAAAAAAATATTTAAAAAAATATTGCTATTTAAAAAATATGATTTATTAGAAATTTTCAACTAACGAAAATATTACAACTTAACCTAACCAATCATCAATATGTGGTGGCCCCCGTTAATACGTAAGTACCTATAATAATTATACATATATGATAAACGTTTAGGACCTAGTATGTTTCATGGACTGCTCTCGATTTTCCTACGAAATTGCAAACAAGGGCAGTCGATGACCCTGATTTTGTTTCTGCAATCGGTTTTCTTGAGAAACCTGACCTGACCTGACCTGACCTAACCTGACCTAATCGAGTTTCTTATACTATTGTTTTTTGCAAGATATCGCACTAATTCTTGTCATTTTTTTTGCAGAACAATGAGTGATGTTTGTATTAATTTGAAGTGGCTATGGCAAAATGTGCCTGACGATGAATTTGTGAATTTGTATGGCGTAAGCGCCACACCAGCTCGGACTTATTCAAAAAGATGTTGGAGTGTATTGCGTCGTTTCAGTAAATAAATTTATTCAATATCCAATAACAGTTTTCTTTATCATTTCTCAAGAAAACCGATTGCAGAAACAAAATCAAGGTCATCGACTGCCCTTGTTTGCAATTTCGTAGGAAAATCGAGAGCAGTCCATGAAACATACTAGTCCCAACGTTTATATATATTATATATATATATATATATATATATGTGATCCCTGTTCTATTTGTATCAACTTTCGATTGGATGACAACGTCGACAATATTGAATAGTAACAGTAAATATTAATAATTGGCAACTGAACTTCGTGCGTCCATGAGTATGTGTATACATTATATATATTCGGAACTGTATAATAGTCGTGCAATTCATTTTGTGCGTTTGTATAGTAAGAATTTGCTCGAAGACGAGGGAAATTTTTACGTTTAAGGTATAGCAATTTAGTGGTCGAACTTCATTTGTACACGAATTAATTTTAAAAGTTGTCTTCGTCGGACAAAATATTTTGCTGAAAATGACTCGCGTTTAGTTTAATTTTATATAATGTAAAATGCATTTCTTTTCAGAAATGCTCTTCTTCGTTGTCATTATGGTTTGCTGTTGGTCATTTTCGGTCTCTGAATCAGACGTTGCCGACAGCAGAGAAGGACGATTCTTTCACATGTACTCAAAAAACTACAAATGTTTCTCTAAAATCTCAAACGTGGAGAGGGAGATGGAGAAGTTGGAGAAAGAACTGGAGGCCTACATTCAATCATTCACCCAATTAACTGCGGGGGTGGATTTGCTGAATATAGCAGCCACGGGGGGCAGTGCCATGAACTTCGAGATTGAGATTATCCCGGACAATAGTGGAATGATCGACAATTCCAATGTGAATGATAACACTGATACAAACAGAGATATAAACAACGACGTAGACACTAATACACTGAATAATGTTAATAGCTATAACGTAACCCTGGCAGTAAAGTGATTGTAGGCCTTTGAAATGAAATTACACCTCCATATATATATATATATATATATATATATATATATATATAAAACACGCATTTATATCAGATTTTAATCAAACAGATATTGCCTTCCTACTCATAATATTATTTTTTTCATAAATTTTATTTTGGTTAATTGCTTTAATTTTATTATTATTGTTCATTATTGGTTAAAAGAGAAGCTAATAATACCTAATATTACTCCAATAAATACTATTTATCGACCTTTGCATTTAATTGGTGATGTGAATTGGCAATATTTTATTATAAATTAATTTTTATCTCCAAAAAAGGAAGAAAATTCAGTTACGTAATAAAATAGTTTTTATTTTATTTCTAGTTTTTTATTTGTGCACTGAAATATATCCCTTTAGATATTTTGTCCTGAAAACCGAATGATGAAGTGTACAGGATGAGAGTTAACCCTCTATGGACGGAATTTTCTGTAGAGTTAGGTCATAAATGCGTGTATATGAAAGGTTAGAAATTTGTAACAGTTGTCCATATAGGGTTAAGTAATATCTACAAATTCAATAATAGACGTTATAAATTGATGAGCTTCCAATTTTTGGTTTTTTGCTTTTAATGTCTAATATTACAAGATCTAATCGCCATCACATCGATGGTGGATAGGTAATAACAGTAATAATGTTTTAGGGGTTGTTTAATCTCCATCTTAACGGCAAAGTTTACGTGACTGATGAGATCTACAGCATCACGTTGGATTCGAACCATGGGCCGGTACATCATCCGAACGCGGGACGTTTGTATGAAAAATATATTTCAACTAGAAGTAAAGTTTTGATAATGTTTCAGGATGGCCCTGATACACACGGATCACCTTTTAATTTTATGACCTTTGTTTCAATTTTCTAACTTTTAATGTTATTTTGCCCTCAGCTGACAAGAGAGGTTTTTTGCAACGTAGCGTAGAAACAGCCGATTTTTCACTGACACAACCTTAAGGAAACGAAATAATTTATCATTGAATTTTATATTTATTAAAGTAACTGAAATTTAGTTAAGGATTAAAGACTTTCGGGTTAGGACGAATGTTATCACGTTAAACAGCACCGAAAGAGAGTTTAGGAATTTCCGACTAACAATAAATAAACTGACAAGCTATACTCGTACTTACAAAATTTCGAGAGCCACAAAAACCTCTTATTACTCACATTTGTCAAACATGTCGTTCAATATGTTAGTTACCCTTTTGCAATCTTCGTTTATACTTTTATAAAAGATGAAAAATAAAAAATAAAAAAATCCTTCCTTTAATAATTCCTTCTCTTTTTTTAATGTTTCACAATTCCACGGATAAAATCACAAATAAATCTAGTCAAAATTTTGCAATCATTTACACAAAATTTTTAATGAAGGAAGCGCAAATGAAGATAATTTTTAGAGCCTTAATTATAGTAAGCGACAGCGAAGCAATCGTATGATTTCACTGGTCGACAAAATCGAACTTTTTTCTCTCATCAAAGATGTATACACACTTTTCTAGACCAGTTTTGTACGCTGATTCCAGATCTGTTTTCGGTTTTCCTCTCGCACATCTACTTATCGAAATATAACTGGTGTTATTTTCAGCACAATTTATCGTAAAAGTACAACTTTATCCATAAAATGAAATGTACACAAACCTAAAAACGTTGCGAGTACGATTTTCTTTTGTAAACCTTGTCCGGATCGTCGCGGTACAACATCCAACAGTAGTCTGCCAGCATACTTTCATTCCAGAAACCTTGGTAGCAATTTTCCATCGACTAGATGTCTTGATGGAAACGTTCCCCCTGTTCGTCACTCACCGCGCCAAGGTTTTCGGGAAAGAAATCTAGATGCGAACGTAAAAAATGTATTTTTAATCCTTTCATACCCAAATTAAGTCGAAAAATAAAAAAAAAAATTGGGATATAAAAATCGTTTAATTGGACCCAAAATAACTGAAAAATATATTTTACAAAGTTTTATTGTTCATAATTAATAAAATACGAAATGTGTTAAATTTCACACATTGGGAACTGGAAGGTCTAAAATTGCTTCCAAAGTTAACGATGAAAATTTCACACACTAGGCATTAAAGGGTTAAGGACATGCGACAGCCTATTTCTTGATATGCATCGAGCAGTTTCTGAACTCCATCTTTGCATGCGGGAGACTTGTGGTTACCCAAGAAGTTTCCACAAATCCATTTGAAAGCCTGCCATGCCTTCAGGTCTAAGGCATTGAGGCTTCCTGCAGAACCTCCCTGATTTGGGGCCCCATAAAGATTCCCTCCTTCAATTTTGTGGCACTGATGTTTGCAAATTTCTCAACAAGGTATCGAAACCCTCTCGAATTCGCCTTACCCATCGCTTTCACAAAATTTTTCATTAAGCCGAGCTTAATGTGGAGAGGTGGCAGGAAAATCTTCTTTGGATCAACTAAAGGAACACACTGGACACTGCCCGTTCCTGGTTCGTATGTGCTTCTTTGATGCCAGTCACGTCTGATGTAATAATCCGCGGTAGCACGGCTGTCCCATAGGCATAGGAAACAACAGTATTTCGTGAACCCTCCTTGCATGCCCATTAACATACCAATGACTTTGAGATCACCACAGATATTCCATTGATGAGTGCTGTAGTGGATTGCTTCGAGTAGTATATTCATGTTATCGTACGTCTTCTTTAGATGAACGGAGTGGGCGATCGGGATGGACGGCTTTAGGTTCTCGTTATGCAGGAGAACCGCTTTCAAGTTTCGCTGTGAGGAATCAATGAAGAGGCGCCACTCAGATGGTGTGTGTACTTGTGACACGTTCTCGAAAAATCCATTGATATCATGGCAAAAGCAGAGCGGACCGTCTACTGTAAAGAATGTCGCCAAATCATGGTTTCGTTTTCGATAGTGACACAGTCGGACGTTCTTCTCAAGTAAGTGTTTCTGCTTGAGTCTCGAGGAGAGAAGTTCTGATTTCTCTTTGGTGAGGTCTAGGTCTCTAATGAGGTCATTCAACTCATTTTGGGTAAGCCTCTCCGGCTCCGATTGTGTAGTCAAGATCGGCTGAAGGTCCCGCATCTCCACCAATCGCACCTTCGTCGGATTCCCTTTCGTCTTCTAAAGAATCGAGTCCATGGTGTGGAGGTACCGGAATCGGCATCGTGTCATCGTGAGGGATCGATCTGATCGCGGAGTCTACGTTCGGATAAACGATGTTATGCTTGTTCTTCACGGAGAATCCAGTTATGGTAACATTGCAAAAGTAACAATCGCCACGATAGCGAAGGGCATCGGCTTTTTCCTTTGGTTCAACCAGTCATGTAATCCATTCGAACAAGCGGTACAGATAACATGTGGCGCCCACTCCTTATCTTGGTCGCCTAGTGGACAGCCGAAGTATAACCGGTAAGTTTTCCGAAGATCCATCGTGATTTACGCCGTTGTGATTTAGTCGCAAACGAGCCGCACACGTGTCACAACTATGCGACCTACCATTTCTATGGTTGAGCCGTATCCATGTTTGTGCTATTAGAAGTTCGCTGTGATAAGTGAATGTCCCTTAATTTCATCCCCTTAAAATACAAACAAGACAATCGACGGTTTAGATCGTTTAACATTTCCATCAGAATATTACCCAGATCTCCATTTTCCATTTGTTATAGAATTTATTATAATTAATTATTGTCGTCTTGCATCTAACCCTCATCCCTAAATTTTATTAGATTATGCAAGCACATTGAATGTGGCATGATTTGAACCCTTGTTTGTACTTCATTCATTTACTAAACACTTCCTCAAATGTACCCAATTTCTTAATATTTATTGTATACTCGTATAAGTATATATATTTAATTAATAGTTTCACTCACTTTTGTACCATGGCTGTAAACCTTTCATTACTGTATTTCTCTAATTCGTTTCCTCTAATTTCTCTCACTAATGACTTATACTGTACGTACGAATTAAATAACTATGGCGTATTAATTATGAATTAACGTGTTGCATAACTTGATAAACTATGACGTCATAAAGTAACTTAACTCCCTTCACATTTTCCATACCTTGAATACTGAATCATGTCTTTAGTATGTGGATATCTTTAGTATTCAATGTATGGTAAGTTCTTTAACATAATAATAAAAACTTTACACTCTATAAGTAATTATTTATATGTTGTGTACTGTCTGGTGTTATGCGATATAAATATTATCCGACCATATTCATTCATACGTCCATGTCCTTTCTTGACCGCTATCTTTTATTAATTTTAATAATTATTCATTCATCTACCTACTGTCGACCTATTCCCTATCAACATATCAGTCCATGTTTACTCGTGTCCGTCTATATTACGCAAGTTGTATGGGCGCAAAATGGGAGAGTGCAAGAACGTTGCAATGTTGCAAGAGGGTATGCAACAAAAGGGGGAATGCCGCAAGGAGTTATGCAACAAGGGGGTTGTGCAATGAAGGGGTAGGGGTTATGTAACAAATCAATGCTGCAATGAAGGGGGGAGCTTTGGAGGAGAAGGGAGGATGACCTCCCCCAAAAGGGGTAACCTTAACCTAAGAGAGGGAGGGAAAGGAGGAGGAGGGTATTTGGGGGAGAAGGAGGGATGTCCTCACCCCCCCCCCAAAGGGAAACCTAACCTAAGAAGGAGAGAGGAGAGAGTTCTTTATTCCACCGGAGTCCGTCGCATAATGAGGGTCCAGGGACCAAGCAGCTGTTATATATAGAGTCATGAGTTGCCAGATACCACTTATTTATATATGGAGGGGTTACCAGAGAGCACTATATATTTATTTATTTATATAAGGAGGGTTACCAAATACCACCATTTATTTTAATTATGTTCAGGTGCACTAGGGTGTTTCACTCGTACAGAGGAAACTATCAAAGGTCAATATTTTTCTCCATTTTGCTTGTGCTTTTATTGCTTTTCATGTAAGAAAGATGTGCACCAATTTTGAAAACGATTAAGTGATATTTAGCGGTTGCACACATTTGAACCTTATATAATAAACGATTTTTTTCAGTGTTACGAAAATATTCTCCCTTGGAACCACGGAAAATGAAAAACTCTAATAATAAAATTGGAAAATTCAAATCAATACACATTACACAATACAATACAATTTAATAATACAAAATTTTCTTCAGTGTTACAAAAGAATTCTCCCTTGGAAGCACAGAAAATAAAAAACTAGTATTAAAATCAGAAAATCCGAATCAATTTTTGAATGGTACAAGGACGTTCCCGCCTTGGTTCTTTTCGGCACCTCCTTTCGATGATGTTCAACAATCCGCAACAAGAATTGTTTTTGCTTCCCGTTCTTGACTGATTCATTGAATTGCTTGATTAATGCAATTCCCCTCTCCGCTGTGTCGTTTACGACTTTCAGCGCGTTGACTGACTCTCTCAAGCTGTCATTTTTGGTGTACTCCTCTACGTTATCGACATCTCCGACGCCGAAGTTGTCGAAGAATGTCTTCGTCCTTTGAGTGACGAAGTTGCTCAGATCCTTGCCTTCAAAAGTCAGGTTTTTCCACTCGAGTCGTTTGAGTTCCTTCCTCGACGCAGGTTTGTTCAAGGCCTGGAACATCTTTTCTTTCTCATCAAGAAAAACCAAGCTGACTAGAGTCTCCGAGAGATATCATAGATGCCTTTTGGCAACTCTCAAGGCAGCCTGGCCCAGGTCCTTGTTCGGATATGAAATCAACAGTTGAATTATGTCTAGGTCATTTTTCGGGGCCCACCTACTGACCACTGCCTCGTGCCAGAACCGGACATAAATGAAACACGTAAAAGGGGCCACGTCGTGCAATCCCTTCACCTCTCAGTCGGTGAGTTCCAGTTGCTCCCAGAACAAAACCATTTTCAGCACATAGATAGCTTTCGCCATCCACCTGGCTTGATGATGGGCTCCTGGAATCCTGAAGGAGAACTCAGCTCCACCCCAGCCTCCAAGGAAAAGGAGCGACAGCTTGAGGAGTTCCTCATAATCTTCTCTCGGGTGACATGAACTTTCAATGACTCCACGAAGATAACTCACCATCCTGATTCGTTCATCTTCCAAGTACCTAGTGGCTGGCTCTTCTTCATCGATCATGGTTTTGAAACAATATTTGTTAATAAAGTCCCAACGCTGCTGAAATCGTCGAAACAACAGGATTTCAGGACCACTTGTTGGCCACAGGGACTTATGAAAGACCTCCTTCAAAGTGAGCTCATAAATGTGGTGACGGCAAGGCAACCGCAAGAGCGACCGACCAAGGAATTGTTCAATCCTCATACATACCCCTTGCAGAAGTCCGGTATTGGACGCCGTAGTGTCAAACGAGAGGCCACTGATGCGGTCCTGAATTCCAAATCGTTGCAGCTCCTGTATGACAGCTCGAGCCATTTGTTCACCAGTACCATCCTGGGCAACAGGCACTCCAAGAAGATGCTCGAACTCCTTCCCTGTTACCACAACAGCTACTCTGTCTTCCAAGCTTCTAGAGCTTCCGCCAGCAGCTTGGGGTAGTAGCTTGCTGTCCCAGTGCAGAATTAAGAGAGGTGGATCTTTGAAGATCGACTCCTCAAGTTGTTTGGACATTTTCTCTCGATACTTGGCACGTGCTCGATGAACAGTTGATGGCGAAATAATAATCTGCGATACATCTTCTCCGAGACTTTTAGCAGTTGCAATGAAGGAAGTGCTTGCTTGTCGAATAGCGAGTTGTTCTCTATCCCAAGTAGCCACGAGTGTTGGATCAAGTGTGTTCTTGGAACGACGAGGTGACTTAGAGGCCAATGAAGCAGCAAAATCTTCATCATCATCATCTGTTGTCGCTGTTGAGCTAGAGGATGTGCTATCCAGCTTCATTTTCTCGGAGATCTTTTCAGCTTCTTCAGCATGCTTTCGTTTTCGAAGTTCAAGTTTCTTAGCTGCTTCTTCTTTCCGTTTGACAGCCATGGTGTGTTTCCTATCCACCCCAGCCACTGAAGAACCCATTCTGTCCTCCCTCTGGGAGGACAAGAAAACCTTGTCCTCCTCCGGAACTGAACTCATGCTCATCACACCTTGACAAGCGATGTCGAAAAGGTCAGCAAGGTCTCCCTTCCACACCTGACGCTTCATAATGGCTTTGTCCGTCTCTCTCGACTTCTCCTTCTTCAAGTTTTGGTACTCTTTGTACAGCTTTAGTATAGCAGCTCTAATGTTCTCCTTTGTCTTCACGGGGATATTCACCTTCTTCCAAACTTCTTGAAGCTTGATACTCATAGACTTGATGACAAGGGGGATTGTTTCCTTCAGCTCCAGGTGATGGTACATAAAGCAGAGGAGGACTTGCTCCCGGGATGGCAATCTTGCTCCTAAGAGCTCTTCGACTGGAGTCTTTTCAATCAGCCAGATCTTCTTTCTTTCCATTTTCAACACTTTTTGCACCTGTGAAAGAAAAGAAAACATTACAATATGTTGGAAGTTGGGACGTTCTCGAGATTTGGTGAAAAAGGGCTAAGGTATCAGAGGTGACATAAGTGTGCAACCTCTAAATAGTGTTCAATTTGCTTCAAATTTGATACATATGCTTTACAGATCATAAGATGTACGGGGAAGAGCAAAGTGTAGTGAAATTCACAACTTGATAAAAGTGGAACACCCTAACTGGTGCACCTTATTAGGGTGAGTTGCCAGATTGCCACATTTATTTTAATTTTTATTTAGATGAGTTACTAGTTATTGTTTTTAATTTAATTATGTTCAGGTGTACCTTATTAGGGTGAGTTGCCAGATTGCACCATTTATTTTAATTCTTATTTACATGCGCTGTCAAATAATGTTTTTTATTTTAATTATGTTCAGGTGTACCTTATTAGTGTGATTTGCTAGGCGGCACCAGTTAATTTAATTACTTATTTATTAAAGGCAAGAGCGACTTTCTCCTTAAATTTGTTCAGCAAGAGAACTAATTATTTAAACGAATCCCAATATTAACAATAAAAGAAATATAATTAAACCGAATTAAATAAAACACCATTTCGTCATTCTGTTTATTTAGACTAATTATTGGACTCAACTATATAGAAAATAAATACACAATTCTATAGAAACGAGGAATATATAAATAATAAAAAAATAATATAAGAAATACAAAACGATGGAGTATAACCATCAATATAACAGTACAGGAGAAATATATATATATATATATATATATATATATATATATATATATACACATGGTGATTCAGCAAAGAGTACATTAAATTGGAGGATGAAATCCTTGGATAATTCTAAACCACAATGTCTCTATGGTAAAATGTCAGATTCTGCATAGTTTCCATGTTACAATACATTTAAGATGTTGTATTAATGAGAGTGAATATGAAGTGAAACCTCCGTAGGTTTTTGTAATAATTTATTCACAGATCTCTACAGTGTGACCCCTCTTTGTTATAACCTAAAGGAAATGTTCAAAGTTGCCCCCTTCTGCCTCAATGCAGGCCTGTACATGTCGTACCATTGAATGTCTGACGCTTCCAGAATGCCTGGACTATGTTTAATTTGCTCGCACCTGTCACGAACACGTGGCCATAATTCCTCTCTTGTTTGAACCTCTGTATCGTACACCAACGTCTTTAAATGGCCCCACAGGTAGAAATCCAAAGGGTTAAGATCTGGGGAGCGGGATGGCCAGGGAACGGGGCCACCACGCCCTATCCAGTGTTGGGATAAACAGTATCCAGATATTCCCTTGATACTCGGGCAAATTGTTCTCTTCTGGAACGCGTTCTCCGACTTGGATGTGCATGACCTTGCATTTACCCAAGTTAAACGGCATTTGTCATTTTTCGGACCACTCTCCTATCCTACGTGGGTCCACAGAGAGAGAGAGAGAGAGAGAGAGAGGAGAGAAGCGTGTAGTACTTGATATCCGGACAATCAACGCGCCTGATTCGGATATATGGGCACGCAGGTTGGATGTCAAAATTGCAATTAATTTATTGTTTCATTTATGAAGTTTCGGAATATCACTCAGTATAAATACTTACGGCACGCAAGCAAGCAAGTGCGCACACACACACACACACACACACACACACACCACACACGCACGCACGCACAAACAAAATGTTGCAAAAACACAGGGTGTTTTGTTCGATGATTTTTTTCTTGTGTATACTATAGAAAATGCGATGATTCCTCATTTCACGAAGGTCAAGCTTGTCGCCCCTCCTCTCGAGTTGGCCTGGTGAAGTAATGAGTTGGTTTCTTGTACTCCACCTCACATAACCAGGCAACCCCGGCTCATCGAGGGTTCTGAGATAGGCGTCTAATAGTTGTATTACCTTGGGTAAGAAACACAAACTTGTGGTGCATCTTGCTCCCGATGAATCATGCACTAGGACTGAGGTGTCTGCAATACAAACTAACGAAAATTGCAATCAATTGAATATGGATTTGGATGTTCTTTTGACTAAACTAATACAAAGCAGTGCTGCTTTCAATGGTGATGAACCACGCACGAAAGCTTCGTTGGTACTTTGACCCCTATTTGTTTTGCAGTGCTGGTGCGAGCTACTCGTACCCTGAAATGGGCGTATGGGCGAAATGGTGCTGTATGTAAAAAGAGATTTAACTTTTCATACTTCCACTTAAACTATGAGCGCATCGATGATTATATATATATATATATATATATATATATATATATATGTTAAACACAGACCGTGCATGGAACAAGGAACTCTTCTGGGAAAATTAAAACCACTATAGTCCGAGTCTGAGTTTGTGTATATTAAACGGACGTGTTACGTGCCTTGAAAAGTGGACGCTCAATGTCCCGGTTGAGGTTTAAGTTTTTTTTTTTTTTTGGCTAAAAATACAATAGTTACCCCCTTTTTCTTTGATTTATTCAATCCGACGTGAATGCAACGAGTCTTTTACTTATATAGAGGTTCTAAATGTAGTGGGACTAGGCTTGCTTTAAACCCTAGATCCATGTCCCAAAGCTGGATCCTGTCTGCTTTGCAGATAGCTGGTGAGGGAAGCTATATTTATGGGACCTCCTTGCGAGAGACCCGTTGCCCACGTCGGGCTAGCATCATGAAAAAGAAAAACTATGGTATTTGTCATTTACCATTACTTATTCGGACTATAGTGGATTTAATTATCCCAGAAGAGTCCTTGTTCCATGCACTGTCTGTGTATATGTATATATATATATATATATATATATATATATATATATATATATATATATATATATATATATACTGTATTGGCAATGTTTTTGACACGTATCTTAAGAGATTAGGTTAAAGATGAAAATTTTCACTATTTTTCATAAAACCAAGTTCCCCTCATACACACACACACACACACACACACACACACACACACACACACATTCGGGGTGCGAGTAGCTCGCAGAACTATTACCAAATACATACCCATAGCCGGTAGCCACGTTGAGGCAGACGAGGCTGTCGCCTCGTCTGGCTTAACGGACATTTTGGATCAATGAGGAAATTGAATTTTAAAGGAAATCTGAGGAAATTGACAGAAATAGGATTTACCTGTCTCGTACAAATTATATTAATTATTATTAATGTAGTGAACGCCTTTTATTATTTACTTTCTTCATTATTTACGCTTCTTTCTACTCGCTATTTCATTTATCTTTACACTCTCTTTACTCATTTCAACACTACTTTACAATTATATTCATGGTAGCTACGCCGAGACTGAAAACCGTTACAACACGAAGGGGGAAGGGGTTTTATTAATACTCTATTTTAACACTTGTGAACGTTTTATTGATTCCGAAAATGGTTTAAGTAATTTAGGGGGATGCGAGTACGGAATTTCTATAATAATAATTTACGTCGGAGAGGAACACAAACAATTAATTAAACTTTACGTTACATGACGCCACCTTACGCGTAACGCGTTGCCTAGAAGACTGACTCCCTTGGGGTAGCCCGCTCTGTCGGCCTCCGTTCAGGACTGCCAACTCTACCCATTTTAAACAATTTCACAATTATTAGTAAATGATTTATATTAAACATTATAATCTTAATTAAACAGAAATTAATATTCTTAACTAAGCATTACTACACTCGCATCACCCCCTTGAAAATAAGTTTTTCATTAGGAAAATTTATTAATATCGTTTAACAAATTTAATAAATTTATTCAACAAATTTATATATTTGGCAATTTTTTTTTTTTTTTTTTTTCTTTAACAAATTCAGAGTTGAGATAGACAAGAAATAATTAGAATGACAAATTCCACACATATATTTTGTATCATATTATAAAAACCGAAAACTTTATAATTTTCACATTTGCATAAAATAACATTTCACACTAATAATTAAATTACAACCTGTAACTAATCTATACATGCCAAAAAAAAATAACGGAAAATTTTCTTACAGTGGCCACACAAATCTCAAGTTCACAATCTATTCCCGCGATTCCTCATCAACGATCGCTTTACATTTTGAAACAGTTATTTGTATAGTTATACAGTTACTATCAGGGCGACATAGAAAAAAAAAAATAAGAAAGTTTACATAAAATACTGACCAAGAGCGCACATACTATTTCACGAAAAACACAACAACTATGGGCAATAATCGCACCCTTTCACTTATAATTTCATTACATAATAATCAGTACATTAATTTGCTGGACGTTGTTTAGATAATTTTCAATCGCAGCTCTCCTGCTCACTTCGCTAGAATGCAAGGGATTGCATCAATCAACATGCAACAGGGCAGCACGCTATATGGTTCCGCTCTCTCTCCAAATGGCGAAAAAAAAAAACAAGAGAGACGTCCAATTCTAAAAGGATCAGGGGGGGAGATATACTGAAAGCGGGACCACGCGCTGGAATTGGACGGAATTTGCAATTCTAGAAGTCGATGAAGAAACTCGCCTTGTCTCATCTCCACTTTTGTCGGTGAACGCTGCTCTTCCTACGTCCAGCTGAAAGACTCTTCTACTGGCAACAATCAAACGATCACTCCACCGTAGGCCGTTTCTCAACGAACCTACTGTATGTCTGTATGGACAGTACAGTCGTAAACACCCGTTCAAGCTCTCGTGGCTTGTCTACCGCGTGCTACAACACATATTTAGCGAAGCTTTCGAGCAGCGTGACCAGCTACTGCCCGAAAAACACCAGTAGACCATTTTCGATCGAAACTTTCGTGTGCCAAGACCCTGCACACGTAAATTTCTCTTCTCTTCTCTTCCGAAACTGTCCTGCGCCAAGTCCCTGCGCCATCTGGTTTCTCTTCTCTCTCTCTCATCATTGGTGATCGATCACCTATCCGGTCGACTAAACTCACTGGATGGAACTCGGATTCAACTTGGTTGCCTCCAAACCGAGCCTTTGAAATTTTGAAAAAAAAAGTTTATTCGAAACGTGTTTCTGTACTGCTTATCATTTCATATTTAATTTATCGAATTTTCTCGACAGTTCACTTCGAAATACTAACTACACATTTGCTCTGGCCAAATTCACGGAAAGAAAAAAAATTACACATCTCAAAATTTCGCAAAAATTTAATCAAATCTAGCTACCAATAAGGTCACTTATGGCAGTTACAGCGGAGAAGATAAAAAAAGTCATAAAACGCACGAAAAAAAATTGTACAGTATAAATATAAAAGCGCCCATACATAGTAACTGTTAGTATAATTTAAGAAATATTATTGTTCAAACTATCGTCAGAAATCAGATCAATACTTTCAAATACAAAGACAACAATGAACCCCAGAAACTTCATGTCATCCATTCTCTGACAATCATGAACCCTCTTGCCCTTTGAGGAGGAGCACACAAAGACGCCACAAAAACGTTACTGGCTATCTAGAAGGCTCCATTTCCGAGTGTACACTTGAGCCAATGTTTCAAATGCATTAGTTAACTCCGACTGAAGGTTTAAACAATAATAATTTTCCAAAACAGTTATTAAAAAGTAAAAAAAATTTAAATATTACTACCAAAAATTATTTTAATACAGTAATTCCAACTTGAAACGTCAAATTTCATATGAATTGAACTCGCAATTCGCAAATTACATCTGAGAGACAACTCTCTCCTTCAACAGAAACCCCAGTATGGTTTGCAAATCACAAAAATCCCAGTAATTTATCGTTTCCAAGTGAAACTAAAAATTTGCATAGTTATACTAAATAAGAATAGATAATATGCACTCAAAAATACACGTAACCTACTGTAAACAAACAAAACATTGGCTAATTGAGAGCGGTCGCTTTGTTTGTAAGCGAACCTCTATACAAATATCCCTACGTAACCGAATGAAACTGCATTATATCCTGACATAATTTTGTAATGTTTTTCTATGCAAACGCTCGAACTAAAAAAAAGGACATTTTTCATTTCTAATACCCAAATTAAAATATCAAATCAAAACATACTTTTTAGAATACACTCTAAATTCCCAATAAAAATTTTACCATTGTCCTTGAACTGAGAATAAAAATAAAAATCGGCCTACCTATAAAAATAAAATTAAATGAATCTATAAAACAAAGAACCAATATGAAAACTTTCTACGCAAATTTCTGTAATTCGAAAAAAAATTATAATATCCAAATCTCATAAAATATTTGTACCGCCGCAATTTTAGACCTATAATTAATAAATTCAATGTTATGCGCGGAAAGAACAATTTAGAATTTAATGCATAACATTTGTGCTTATTAAAGAAAAATCCTATATTATTTATGTTAAACCAATTAAAATTTTGTTAAATAACTAAGAATTTACTACTCAATAGACATATACCGTAGTAACGGTTAATCTCCGAACAATATTTAACGATAGGCCTACAAGAAATCCCTCAGTACAATACAATAGCCATTTTACAAAATATGTCGGAATTGTCATGAAATGAACGAAAGAAACGGAGAGGAAAAAATATAGATAATCAGCCTACCTACCAAACTTTATGAATATATAAATATATAAAATTATATATATAACTAATATATACGTATAAGTTAGTATGTAAGTGTATAATTAATGAATATATAAAAAAATCTAAAAAAAATAAATTTATAGAAAATTTCACGACACAATTTCTTTTTCAGTTAAACCAATTTAGCTTATTTTAAAGTCTAACATCATCCTATAATCTGACAATTTAATATGTTTAAGATGATTTTTCGATTGTCCCTTAAAATGTAACGTAATTCTATTTTAGCGCGAAGCGAGCGAAGCAAAAAGCCCGTAAATCTATATAAACAATTATTTAAAATAAGACTATCATTATAATTTATGTACAACCAATCGAAATATAATCAAAAATCTGCTAATGAAACCCAGAAAATTTTACATGTTCATGAAATGTTTATATATATGTATATATACCTAGAAATGCGGTACAAATTTTCGCTGAAACATTTTGAAAGGACCATATAAAATGTGTATCATACTGTATTTAAACTAACATACTTGACTTACGTACAAATCCAGTAAAATTTATTTATTAATCATTATTCTTAAAAGGTAAGCTGAAACAGGCATAACAGTGGAAGAGACGAAAAAAAAGAAAAATTGAGTCCTCAGGCAGCACGATAAATTTTCAAAACTATGTCCTCTCCGACCTAATGAACGAAATTTAACGTAATAATGACTCGCAATATTGAGTCAGACAAATTTTTCTACCGACTCTGCACCACGACTAAAAGAAATTTTGAGTCACTAGACTCAATCTCAAACAAAAAAAAATTTGGACGCGCGAACTTTTTTGAAGCGACGCGACTCAGAATAATTTGGAATGTAAGGGGCGCCATTTTGAAATTACATTTATAATGAATTTTAAGGAATGAAAATCGAAATTTGCCTGCAAACGGGATAAACTTTGCATTTAGATATTTTAATAATCGAAATAAAATATTCATTAACGCTATTGACTAATATACCGGGTTGGAAGAATTTTAATCGAAATACTAGTCACGTGGGTAAGCCTCATTCAAAATATGATGTAAGACCACCGCTAGCCACCAGATGTAGTGAACGCCTTTTATTATTTACTTTCTTCATTATTTACGCTTCTTTCTACTCGCTATTTCATTTATCTTTACACTCTCTTTACTCATTTCAACACTACTTTACAATTATATTCATGGTAGCTACGCCGAGACTGAAAACCGTTACAACACGAAGGGGGAAGGGGTTTTATTAATACTCTATTTTAACACTTGTGAACGTTTTATTGATTCCGAAAATGGTTTAAGTAATTTAGGGGGATGCGAGTACGGAATTTCTATAATAATAATTTACGTCGGAGAGGAACACAAACAATTAATTAAACTTTACGTTACATGACGCCACCTTACGCGTAACGCGTTGCCTAGAAGACTGAGTCCCTTGGGGTAGCCCGCTCTGTCGGCCTCCGTTCAGGACTGCCAACTCTACCCATTTTAAACAATTTCACAATTATTAGTAAATGATTTATATTAAACATTATAATCTTAATTAAACAGAAATTAATATTCTTAACTAAGCATTACTACATTAATTTTATAATAAATAATTATAATTAATAAAATTATATATAAAATAATTAATAATTTATTATTATTATTAATTATTAAGTACAAAAATTCGATTTTACCTAGAGTCGTACAAATCCAGCGCTCTTTAGCGCTTTTTAGGCAAAAGTCTAGCGTTCCTGAAAGTTTCAGTTGGCAACTCTGTAATGCAGGCATAGCCATGTCCAACTACTTTTCATTGTTTTGTTGCCTGAGTATTTGTTTTATTGGTGAAAAATGAAAAGAATGGCATCAGTAGGGCTAGTAGGGCTATTTTCGCCTAGTCTGTTTTGTTTTTAAGCTCTGGCTACGGCCTTGAAATACATAAGACACCCTCTAAGTTTTCCCGCTCTGATGTGAATGTCATACTTCGACTCCTTCCTCGAAGAAGGTCCTCAGTGACACGTTTAGATCTCATCATGTAGTACTGACGTCGCAACAAACCGCAATGGCCTGATGTCATTCATTTAACTTTATTTCAACATCAATTTCCTCGCGCATTATTATAATAATCAAGTAACTATTCAAGTGCACATTTATAACATTTCAAGTTTCATTCATTCTGCGAACATGCATTAACTTGCATTCAAGCAATTGTAACTTTTTTGTCACATTTAAATATCATGACCGCTATGAAACTTTCTTCTTTTGTTTTGTTAAATAAATGAAAACCCAACGAATCCTTCTATCACTTTCGTTATTGACAATCAATTGACGTGATCTGAAAAGACCTGATGACCTTGAGCCAAGCTATCATTAACTTAATTAACAGTATTACACTACAAAGTTAACACTACAGATTTAAGGAAATGAACAATTGATCTGGTCGGAGCGAGAATTAGCAATTGAAAAAATGTTTTTATCTACAAAACCCGTAGTTCGAACTAATCAAGTTTTTTCACTATTAACTTATTTACAGATTTCGTTCGAAAACACGTGTTACCGCTACACAGGGCAGAAAGATATATATATATATATATATATATATATATATACTGCAAACAAAACACAGTATAATTAATGTAAAGAACGACGCTCATTTTTCATTTGTTCGTTCTCCCTCCTCACTTGTGCGGAACGCTCTTCTACACAAGCGTCGTTCTTATATATATATATATATATATATATATATATATATATATATATATATATATATATATATATCTAATGTATATGTATTAACATTACAGTCAAACTTGAAATTTATTGTAATATGAAAAAAATGCTTTGTTAATTAACCTTATACAGTATATAGTCATAAATGCCCACATGGAGTTGACAATGGACACCAATCGACCAGGAAAATACTCTTCACTACACAATTTAGGGTGTGTCAATTTTGTCAACTTTTTTTCAAATCAATTTTGGTAGTGAAAATATAGTGTCTTTTCATGTCAAAACTTGAAATTGGCCAACCAAAATGAAATAAAATAACCCTTACCTACATCAATTTTACCTTAAAGTTTCAGAAATTGACTCTTTTACTAAATAATACAGTAGGACATAAATTGATTAACTATTCATCTGTCACAGAATTATCCCACTGATCGCATATGGAGTGTTTTCAAGGTCATATAGTTGTTATACAATGTACAAGTCACAACATGAATAGAATTGTCCCTCACTCTCAGTCCTCAGTTGCCTCTTAGATGTCATAGACGGTGGTTTGCTGTTATTGTTCTTGTACCTACTTCATAGTTATTCTACTAGACGAATACTACAGTTTAACTGTAAGTATGGATTATTGATTATTACAATTATTTATTATCATATTCTTCTGTCTAATTATGTTGTAATCCCATGAAATATTTTTTTATTGAATTTTAGAACATCGAATGACTAAACTTTGAAACATCGTAAATGATATAAAATACTTAAATGTTTTTCTTTCTTTTCAGATATTCCTAAGATGCCAAAATTGAAGACAAGAGGTCAGTCGTCATGCCACTTGAGCCTGTTAGTCGGTACAGGCAAGGAGCCTCCCGTATCAGAACTACCAACAGTGCGAGACATGCTGAGATTAGGGTTACTCCTTCATGAACAAAATACAACGGATAGAAGGAACTACACAGAGAAAGAGCTCATAAGGGACATGATTCCCCCTCTTCTTCATCAGTGGAAAAAAGCTAATGTGTTATTCAAACCACCTGTACTCAATCAGTATAGAACTATTGAGCTAAAATTAACAAAGCTGTGGCACAAAGCAGTTGAGACATCACTTGGTAAAGGAACACTAGCAAAGAAAAATAAATTTCTGCACACACTTGATTCTCTTCTTGACATTTTTAACTGCCAGTGTCCCATAGAGTTGTGTTCTGAAGCCAATTGTTCTCCCTCATGCAGAAGAGAACCTCACCCTCACATTGATTGTCGCTGTCCTCGTGAGAAGAAGATCCCTGTTTTGGAGCTGGCTTTCATAAAGGCGCAGAACAAAGGCAGGAGGCCAAGAAAGTATGCAGATTGGTTCGGCAGATTATTCAGAAACCAAGAAACAGATTGTTATTGCTAAGAAAAAAGAGAAAATCCGAGAGAGGGAAGAAAAGAAGAAAAAGAAGAGTGAAGAAGCCACCCAAAGAGATGAAGAGCTCTATCAAGAGGTTTCTCACTTCTTTGAAAGCTCTTCAGATGAACAGAAAGAAGCAACATCAGATGAAAGCTCCAAAAATGCCATCTGAACCTTCGCCGAAGAGAATGAAATACAACACTAAAGACATCTCAAACATTGCCCTTGCCAGTATTCGCCACCATACGGGGCTACGAGAGACTGCAGAGATTGCCACTGCCGCTTGGATAGATGCAGGCCTCATCAGCCGAGAGGATACATCCTTAGTGATAGATCATAATAAGATTAGAAGAGCACAAGAAAAAATAATGAAGGACATATTTGATCAGCATGAAAAAGATTTGAAAGAGGAAGGTCTCTCTTGCCTTTTGTTTGATGGAAGAAGAGATGACACAAAAGTTCTCCTAGAGGTAGAGGGAATGGACAGAAAGTTTCCCGGTCTCATCAAAGAAGAACACTACTCTGTGTGTTCCGAACCTGGTGGCCGCTATTTGTTTCACTTTGTTCCTGAAGCAGAAGTAGAAGGCAAGAAACATGCAGAGGCAATTGCTGATCAAATAATATGTTGGCTTCAAGAAAGAAGACTTGACATTTCACTGCAGGCCGTTGGTGGAGACTCAACTGCAGTGAACATTGGATGGCAGGGCGGTGTTATGACGCATTTAGAGAAAAAACTTGGAAGAAGGCTTGTTTGGATTGTATGTGATTTGCACACAGGGGAACTACCTCTTCGTCGTCTCATCCAGGAACTTGATGGTCCTACAAAGAGCAACAACAAGTGGTCAGGCCCCCTTGGCAACATGCTAGATGAAGCAACGGAATTAGAAATAAATACAAAATTTCCAAAGGTCGAAGTAGGCCCTCCCCTTCCAGTGTTGTATGAAGAAGTTATCAAAGACCTCAGCACGGATCAATCTTACGCTTATCGTATTGTTCAAGCAATCAGATCAGGAGAGTTGCCTGAAAATCTGGCTCTCTGGAGATTGGACCCGTAAGTCACAGTCGTTGGTTAACTACAGCGATTCGTTTCTGCAGGATTTGAGTTTCCAAACATGCACTGAAGGGCAAAATGCTACAGAATTTGATGTTGATTGTTGAATTTATTATTGGGTTTTATCTTCCTCACTGGTTCAATGTAAAACTTAATCCAATGTGGATGGAGGGGCCCAACCACATCTTGTTTCAATTACAGCTACTGAGAACCCAAAGGAAAGTAGTGGTAGACATCGTGTTACCTGTGGTGAGAAGGTCCGCTTGGTATGCTAGGCCAGAGACAGTTTTGCAAGCAATACTCTGCAGCCAATGTACCATAGAGCGAACTGATGCTGTGGAAATCATTCTAAAGCTTAGAGGAACATCACTAGATGATGACCAGCTGGGAGACTGCTCTGTTCAGACAAGGAAGGTACCTCCGATAAACGTCAATGCCACGAAATTGTCAGAATTAGTTAACTTGAGTTCGGAAGTTTTGGAGCCACCACTGACAACATGTATAACAAACAAAGATTTAACACAACTTAAAGAGGCCCCAATGCAAGTGCTAAAGTGGCCTTCTCACACTCAGAGTGTGGAGAGATGTGTGAAAATGGTCACAGAAGCAGCTAGTCAAGTTTACAGTCACGAGAGGCGAGAAGGCTACATCAAAGCGCAAGTAGCAAGCCGAATGCTGATGTCAAGGAACCGCAGCAAAAAGGACATGACTGCATTGGTTACTTTCAAATAAAGACTCTGAATGATATCTTATTGCCACTTTAAATGTTGATAGGATGTTTGCGCACATTTGTTATTTTGTTACGAATTTACGGAAAAATGGAATTTTTTAATTAAAATTGATGTAGGTAGGAGTTATTTTTTATTGTTTTTGAAGCAAGGATATTATTTTGTATGCCAAATGATTACATTAAATTGCTACCAAATCACATGATTTTCAATTTAGTCATTTCACCCCCAAAATTGACACACCCCTACTACACATAGGGTGTACATTCATTTTATACACAACACAATCTCTTCAAAATTCATATAAAAAAAGGCATTGTGAGCCTCGGAGACCTTGATTTTGGTTGTCTCCTTCTTATATAAGGAGAACATTTTTACGGGTACTTGTTCTTGGCCTCTCCTTACTGCATAAAAAAAATTTGTGTAAATTTTCGTCCGTGACCATTTTTACCCAGTAGGTCGAACAGGTTACATATTTTATATTTTCAACTTTCGAATCACTTTCCCTTGTGTTAAAGTAATTGGGGGGAGGAGGGGTTCTATAAGAAAGTTTAGAGAAACCTTTTTCTTTATCGTATACAATGATTATTTTTTCGAGTTTCATCCGCGTTAGGAATTTAATTAAAAAACCTCGAAGTCAAATAAGTCGTCCTTTTGCTTCCTCATCCCTTACACGTTAGGTTAGGTTAAATTAACCCAACATAACCCATCTTCAAAAAAGGTAAAACTCAAAAAGTAGATCGTACAAGAAAATCCAACTTGATTACAAAGTTCGATTTAATTGGCAAAAAATGTGACTTACTATTGGCGCTACTATAGTGAAAAATATTTATAATGAATAAAACCACGAAGGAAAGGAAACACAGAGTGGTGCTCAAGCGCTTTCGATAAATGACATCCTCAGGAATACTGAAATAAATAAAGAGTTCAAGCCTATATATAGGTTACAAAAAAAATATATATATATATATATATATATATATAATAAATATAGAAATAAAAATTGTGGCAAGAGCATACAAATTTGTAAGGAAAACTACCAATTTTAGCATTTTGTCCGAATTCAACACAAGATCAAATGGATTGTTTACAACCAATTTTATAGATAATGCCTGAATGATATATAGGTCACAAAAAATAAAAAATAAAAATAAATTGAAAAATAAAAATTGTAAGAGGAGCATACAAATTTATAAGGGAAAATTACCAAAGTTTTAGCACTCTGCCCTTCTTGTCTAAATCCGTTCTGAACGAATTCAAAACAACGGGATCGAGTTGAGAAAGACCTTTGCTCATGTTAAAGTTATTTGTAAGTTGGATAATAGCAGACTCAAGAATATTTCTATTAACAATGGTTGCTATATTTATTATATATACATATATATTTTTTTTTTGGTAACCTATATATAGTCTTGAACTCTTTATTTACTTCAGTGTTCCTGAGGATGTCATTTGACGAAAGCGCTTGAGCACCACTCTGTGTTTCCTTTCCTTCGTGGTTTTATTCATCATAAATATTTTTCACGCGTTACTTTCGTGAAATAATTTTCATATAATGAACACCACGCGTTCCTTCAGCTTGCTGTTCCCTCTCTTGTCTCCGTTTGTGTCCGTGTTTTCTTTTACATTAATGAAGGGGCATGCAATTCGTATCCGACGAAAGTTTCTTACTAATTGTCTAGACTCAGGCAGTGGTTCCCAACCGGTCTTGGCTTATGGCCCCCCTTAGGAACCTTATTTTTTCCCGTGGCCCCCATAAGCATTATTTTCAGTAGGTAATATGCAGATTTAACTCTATTTTACAAAATAACATTTTCCTGTGGCCCCCTTCAAATGTGCCATGGCCCCCAGGGAGCCATATGGCCCCCGGTTGGGAAACACTGGACCGTCACTCTAGAGGAGCTATGGAAAAACTATACGCGCTCACAACATGGTATCATATGTGGTACATTTATTTCATAATTAAATATAAATTATTAATTAATTGAATTAAATATCTATACAAAATTGCCTCGGGATTGGCGACATAGCCTATTGGGAATGAAATAATTGAATTGCCATACGTACAAAGAACCTGTATGTATGAATCAGCCTCACATAGCAACAAGAAAACCCAATTTATTGTTTAGTCTACCAAAAAGAAGTAGACAAAACAAAAATTTTGCTAGAACGGCAAATAATACACGAGAACCAAGGAACGGCTCTCAGGGCTGTTTATTCCAAGCGAAGCTTTAAACGCGGAGGATGTCTTTGTCCCCCTAGAGTCCTGAGTGAATTCCTTATAATATAAAACCTAATGACTATAAAAGGATAGGCCTATTCCTTCAGGGGTTTATATAGTGACTGCCTATATTAATTACCTTAAGTAAATTCGCCGCGTAACCCCATCGTGGCGGCCCTACACCGAAAATGACCGTCACGCCCTACATCGAAACAAACAAAGACCCAGCAAAAATAAGGTGAGCAATTTCAGTTTTTCATTAACATAAGCTTTCCCAACTCCCGACGCTAGAATTACCGTAATCAATATAACTATAAAGAGGTCCTTTAAAGACCTACATATTCATAACTCTCTAACGAAAAAGCATAGGGCTTTTGTCGATAACCCTCCACTGAAATCTGTTGGAAATTTCCAACGGATGAGGGCACAGGCAATCAACCCATAGCCCTAGATAGTTTTTTCATATGGTGGCCCGTGTGGGGAACTAACCCCTCTAAAATTTACACTGACACAAGCAGTGGCTAGGCTTAACTCAGTAGGCCTAACCCCAATTTCAACCGTAAAGCAACTGGGAACCGATTCCTTTACCTTTACACTAATCGAAAACAAAGGCTTGTTCATTTAACAGGCATAACTTATTTTAGGTCCTAAAAATAATAGGCCCGCAACATTAAGCCTATTTAATAGGTCCTACTCTTCAAATTCAAAACTAAGCCTTGTTAATTTAACAGGCTTAACTCATTTGAGGTCCTATAAAATAATAGGCCCAAACATAAGCCTACTTGGTAGGCCCAACAAATAGGCCCATTTAGTAGGCCCACCTAACTTTACCTTACATAATAGGCCTACCTCTTAAAGTAGGCCTTACTCTTTACACTCAAGGCCTATCCTAACTAAAAACATTGTGAATTTTTAATTTAACCTCTGGCGCAGGATATATAAAAAAACTTATTACTGTACAGTAATTTAACTTGCTCAACATCATAAAAATTAAACTCAGAACTTTAACACTAACAACAATTATGGAAGACTTGGACAAAAGGGTAAGAAACCCAGACCAAGAAAACAAAAACACAGACCTTGGGGCTACGGCACCATCTCAAAATCACAAAAAATTAATGAGGAAAAAATCAGCACGTAAAGGTGTCATCACCAAACTGTACAATGATTTCAAACAAAAGGAACCTACAAGATATGATCTTGAAACAACATTAAATTCTATTACTCGTTACAAACAAGAAATTTTCATACTAGATGAAGACATAATTACAGAAATTGATGACACAATTGAACTAACAGATGATGAGTATTCTACTCTCCTACTTGACAATGAAAATTACATTACAAAAATTAACAACTATATTTCTGAAATTCAAAACCAACTTGATGAGTGCAAAAAAGAAGACACATACGAAAGCTTCTTAGAAGCTACAAGAAATGCTTCATTTAGCCCTCCCAATGTGGCTGAGGGCAATGAACTAAAATCAAAATTGCCTACACTTGCAGTACCCACTTTTGAGGGTGACAGAGCCAAATTTCAATCTTTTATTGAAAAATTTCATAGCCTTATAGGTAATAAAAACTACATTACAGATGTTGATAAATTTAGTTATTTAGTGAACTATCTGAAAGGCCCAGCCTTAAGATTAGTGGAATCACTACCAGCCATAGGTGCTTCTTATTCTGTAGCAATAGAATTACTTAACAGAAATTACATGAATAAGGATGAAATTATACATGATTTGGCTCTTAAAGTAATGAACATGCGAACCCCAAAAGACAACTATGGTGACCTCTTTGATTTTTACTGTGAGTTTGAATGTCTCATGGGACAACTTAAAAACAATAATTTAAACATTGCAGAAACAGCTTGGATCATTCAAGCTGTTGTTTTTGAAAAGCTCCCTTCTAAAGTCAAAGAGATATTTCATCAGAGGACAACTGACATATACCCTAGCCTTAATAAACTAAGAGAAGATTTCCCAACTGTACTGCACTTTACAAATCAAGTTACACACACCCAAAATTTAACACAGAACAAGAAAAAACCAACAATGCAGAAAACCAAAAACCTAACAAAAGATTTCAACACTTACCAGTTACATCAAAACACAACCGCAAAACTCAATTTGCAGAAAATAAAGTGACAGAAAAAGACTCAAAGACTCCTACTCTGCAAAACTTTAATGTAGCTACTTTTGAGTATAATCCCACACCATGCAAATTTTGTTTTAGCAGTGAACATAATTCTACAAATTGTCCCAAATACAAAGACTTTACAGCAAGGTCAAAACGTTGTGAACAACTAAACTTATGCAAAAAATGCACTGGATCAGGGCACCAAAAGTCAAATTGCAAATCAAATTTGATATACAATTGTAAGTTTTGCAACAGTTTTGACCATGTTACCCCTATGTGTAATACACACACAGACATTGGAAAAACTGACAAACATTATGAACAAACACCCAAATCAAACCAAAACAAACAGAAACAAACCAAAAATGCTATGAATGGACATATCAGTTCATCTAGCATTAACCACAATTCAAAAATTCTTTTACCAACCACAACTTTGGAAATCCAAAACAAAAGAGGACAAATAGTACAGGTTAGGTGTCTTTTAGATACCTGCTCACAACAAACATTTGTAACTAAACAACTGATAGAAAAATTGGGACTTCAAAACCAACAAGGAGATGAAGATCTCTCTATTTCATCATTTATCAATAAAAACCCAGTACAAGCCAGTTTTAAAACTGCAAATATAACTTTAACTCTTGATGAAACATTTAAAACCCTTAAGGTTGTTGTTGTGGACAAAGTAGAACAAGAAAAAATACAAATAGCTGGGTTAAAACAAGCTTTGCTCCAACTTCAAAATAAATACACGATAGCTGATAAAACCCTTAATGCAGATGTAGTTGATGATATACATATGCTCATGGGGGCTGACTATCTTCATCTGGTCCATAGAGGCATCATTAAAATTGGAGATGGAATAGCCATACAAACTCCCACAGGTATTGCTCTTTGGGTGACATAACTAAATACCATCTTACTACTGACACAGAAAACACAGAACATGAACAAAATTTACGCAAAACAAAATCACCACAGTCACAAATTTCTGACTATGTGACAAACTCGAACTACAAAAACACTGTCATAATCCCACATCATTTGAATGAAAATGATTCCACATTGGATGAAGGGTTACAGCAGTTGTGACTATTAGAATCAGTTGGCATAAAGGACAGTACTATTACACATGAAGACCAATTGATGACAGAACAATTTAAGGATACATTACAACACAGAGACAATCAATACTATGTGGAGCTGCCTTGGAAAACACCTTGTCCAGAAATAATGGACAATTTGAAAGTAGCTAAGGCACATCTGTATAAAAATTACAGAAAACTAAAAAATGACAATCTTTTAGAACAATACAACAACATATTCAAGGAACAAATAGAAAGGGGCTTCATTGAAGAAGTTACTGATGAACCCTTTAAAAAACGAGGTTGTCATTATTTAACACACAGGGGAGTTTACAGAGAAGACTCATCCACAACTAAACTAAGAGTAGTATACAACTGTAGTTTAAAAGACACAAATTCTGTTAGTTTAAATGATTGTCTCATGGAAGGCCCAAACCTTGTCTCAGATCTTGTAAAAATTCTCCTTTGCTTCCGTTTAGACAATTATGCAGTACAAAGTGACATAGAAAAAGCATTCCTCTGTATAAATTTGAAGCTTGAGTATGATAAAAATCATCTCAGGTTTTTGTGGTTGAATGATCCACATGACCTTAACAAAGGTTTCAAAACCTACAGATTTAAAGTAATTATTTTTGGAGCAAATTGCTCTCCAAGTATTCTTGCTTTAACAATTAGAAACCACCTAAACTTATTTCAAGAGGACTTAACAGTTCAGTTTTTAAAACAAAACTTTTATGTGGATAACCTCATTGGTTCCACTGTAACTGAAGAGGAATTGCTTGAAATTTACCAAATGTCACAACCCATAATGAAGCAAGGAAATTTTGGATTGAGAGAATGGGTTTCTAATTCTCCTAAATTAAATGAACAAATAACAAAAGACAACAATGGGAACATTGAACCAAACAATTACACGAAAACACTTGGAATGCTTTGGTTTTTAAAACAGAATTCTGAACACGATGACACTCTTTGCACGAAGAGTTATAACTTAAATCCAAATGCCAATACAAAAAGACAAGTGCTTTCAGAATCATCCAAAATTTTTGACCCCATTGGATTATATTTACCAGCAACCATAAGATCCAAAATCCTTTTGCAAGACTTATGGAAAAAGAAAATTGATTGGGATGAACCACTTTCAGTGGAAGACCAACTTCATTGGAAAAAATTAGCCACAGACTTGAACAAAGTTCAAGACATCTACGTACCAAGATGTGCTGGCTACAGATTGAAATCGCAAACACTACACATTTTTACAGATGCCAGCACACAAGCTTATGGGTGTTGTGCCTATTTAACAAGTGAAAATGAAAGTAACTTGGTTTATTCAAAGGCAAAAGTGGCACCCTTAAACCAAAAGAAAACTGTACCACAACTTGAATTATTAGCTGTCTCATTGGGAGTTAAAACAGCAAACTTTCTTTCACAAGTGTATAAAGAAGTTGACATAACAAACATTTACTTATGGACAGACAGTCAAATTTGTCTAACATGGGTGACCAACACAGATACAACTTCTTGCAAAAATATATTTGTGAAAAACAGACTAACAGAAATCAAAACTGCAAACACAAACCTTGGTATCAAATTTAGGTACATAAAAACAAAGGAGAATCCTGCAGACTTTTTGACAAGAGGGCTCTCTTACAAGCTGTTGAAAACAAATAAAATCTGGTATGAAGGGCCCGAATGGCTAACATGTGAGGATCTTTGGCCAGCCAAAGTAGTTAACCTCACACTCAACTCTACAACAACTGAAAAGATCACTGAGGACAAACCTATATTTGACTATCACCTTTATTCAGACCTAAACAAACTCTTGAGAATTACAGTCTATTGCTGCAAGTTTGTCAATAGCTACCTTCTCAAACACTGTCCTCAGAAAGCCTTTTCTAACTTAACAGAAACTGCAACAAAATACTGGCTCAAACAGATACAAGCTTCAGAATTTGACAAGGAGTTGAAGTATCTTAGGTCCAGTAGCACATTAAACAAAGGTATTCCTTCACTTGTCATGGATCTAAATCTGTACCTGGATACAGAGGGTCTGATAAGGTGTAAAGGAAGGCTTAACAAGTCAACTTTGACTTACAACTCTAAGCACCCAATTCTTCTTCCAAGGAGAAATCACTTCACAAAACTCATCATCAGGGATACCCACAACAAAATACACCACATGGGAGTCCCACAAACCCTGACAGAGCTGAGAAAAACTTACTGGCTACCAAAGGGTAGAACTGAAACAAAGAAAATTTTAAACACATGCATTCCTTGTAAACGTATCCATTCACGACCCTTTAAGACCCCAAGCCCTCCAGACCTACCTGTGGAACGAGTAACATTTACTCGGCCATTTGAAACCACGGGTATTGACTACACTGGAGCGGTAAATGTGAGTTTTGGAGACAAAATGGATTCAAAGGAATACAAAGTGTACATTGTACTCTTCACCTGTGCTGCCACACGTGCCATATGTCTAGACATAGTAGAAGATCTGACAGCAGAAGCTTTTATTGCTGCTTTCAGACGATTTTGTGCACACAATTCTGTACCCAAAACTATATGGTCAGACAATGCCACATACTTCAAATCTGGTGAAAGAATTATTCATCAGATTTGTGACAGTGAAACAGTACAAACTCATTTAACCAAACACAACATAACCTGGAAGTACATTCCTGTTAATACACCATGGTATGGTTCAATTTGGGAAAGAAACATACAAACTGTAAAGAACTGCCTTAAAAAGACTATTGGGACAAAACATCTACAACTTTTTGAACTCATGACTATTCTGTCAGAAATTGAAAATGTTGTCAACAACAGACCATTAACTTATGTGGGAGATGGTATTAATGAGCCAGAACCTCTCACACCAAACCACCTAATTAAGGGAGAAACAGTAAACATGTTACCAGAATCTGAACATAACAGTACAGAGGATCCAGATTGGGAAATAGGACACAAAGAACTCAACACAAAATACAACATTTGACACAAATCAAACTCAATTTATAACAAAATGGAGAGAAGAATACTTAACAAGTCTTAGAGAAAGACATAAACAATTAACAAAACAAAGTTGGAATGATTCAGTCAAAATTGGGGACATTGTGTTGATACATGACAAGACACCAAGACAACATTGGTCAATGGGAAAAGTCTTGGAACTCAAAACTGGTGAAGACGAAGTTACCAGGGTTGTAAAACTGAAAACAGCAACTGGTGAACCACCAGAGATATCACATTACTATATCCTTTGGAGTGTGGGGCTAAATTAGAACCATTACCCCAAAGGATGGATCAGGATACTATTGGGGAGGAATCTCTCAATGTGCCTGATGTAACTCAGACTAAACCAGACAGGCCTCAAAGAAAGACTGCTTTGAAAGCCAGAAAACTTTTACAAGAAAAAATTAAGACTGGTGACTTATAAAACTTACACAAACTGAGCAAAGTTAAAATGCTTAATAACTTTACTTTAATCCCATAAATTTCCTATACCTAAAGGGAGTCAAACTGATTGACATAACTTTAACTAAACTTGAGAAGTTGGCCTCTTGAACTTTCATATTTGAATAGGTCTTGAGTAACCTCTCTCTTCCTAAATTTCTACTTCATTCTTTTGATCCATTTTTACATGTTTTACACAGTTTGTCAAAAAATTTGATCTATAACATACAAATTTTTCTCCGGCCCCCCCCAGTATATGGAAAAACTATACGCGCTCACAACATGGTATCATATGTGGTACATTTATTTCATAATTAAATATAAATTATTAATTAATTGAATTAAATATCTATACAAAATTGCCTCGGGATTGGCGACATAGCCTATTGGGAATGAAATAATTGAATTGCCATACGTACAAAGAACCTGTATGTATGAATCAGCCCACATAGCAACAAGAAAACCCAATTTATTGTTTAGTCTACCAAAAGAAGTAGACAAACAAAATTTGCTAGATCGGCAAATAATACACGAGAACCAAGGAACGGCTCTCAGGGCTGTTTATTCCAAGCGAACGCTTTAAACGGGAGGTGTCTTTGTCCCTAGTCCTGAGTGAATTCCTTATAATATAAAACCTAATGACTATAAAAGGATAGGCCTATTCCTTCAGGGGTTTATATAGTGACTGCCTATATTAATTACCTTAAGTAAATTCGCCGCGTAACCCCATCGTGGCGGCCCTACACCGAAAATGACCGTCACGCCCTACATCGAAACAAACAAAGACCCAGCAAAAATAAGGTGAGCAATTTCAGTTTTTCATTAACATAAGCTTTCCCAACTCCCGACGCTAGAATTACCGTAATCAATATAACTATAAAGAGGTCCTTTAAAGACCTACATATTCATAACTCTCTAACGAAAAAGCATAGGGCTTTTGTCGATAACCCTCCACTGAAATCTGTTGGAAATTTCCAACGGATGAGGGCACAGGCAATCAACCCATAGCCCTAGATAGTTTTTTCATAGGAGCAGGTCCTTCCCAAGTCCCTCCTTCCGATTCGCCTCAGACAAATTGACGACCATCCATTCAACAACTTCAGCAGATTAATTTTAAAGAAACATATTGAAGTCACCAGACAAAATGAGTGGTCCGCCTTCAAAAATTTACGCATTGCCAAACGTAATTTTGTGACCGTTATTCCCCAATCGTGGATCCAACCTTTGTTTGATGAAATTTACAACGAGTTGCGTCGGAGAAATTCTTCACTTCGTAACATTTTGGATCGCAAAATTAAAAGTCTCATTCGAAAGAGTCAGTGGAGTAAAAAAGCAAGCTCAAAATGTGTTTTGAACCTTTCTTCGAAAAACATTAGTGACGATGCAAAAAGTGCCCTTGGATTTGGTATGTCCTTTTTTATTGTTAAAAAACCTTCTGCTTTACAAATTTGTTATAGTCTTGCTTGTTTTGAAAAACAGTGTAATCTTCCTCAGACTTTGGTTAACATAGTTAAAGGCCTTGTCTATAGTACTGCGAATTGTACTTACGAAGATAACTTTCCTAAACGTTTTCGCAATAGCCTCTTACAATTAAAAAAAAGATGGTGAGCTCCATATTACTAAAGCAGACAATGCTAACACCATAGTTATTATGGACAAAGTGGACTACATTAGAAAGATGAACGAGCTGCTCCAGGACCCCGCCACATACAGAAAACTTAGGAAGAACCCGCAGGATGACGTCATCAAATCATTCAATAGTGGCTTGAAACGCATTCTCAAAGATCATAAGGACTTAATTCCGCTTTTCATGTCCACTTCACCTTCTCTTCCCTACCGTTACGGTCTTATTAAAACCCACAAACCTGGCACCCCTATGCGCCCTATTATTAGCTCGGTGGGCTCTATTACCTATAAACTCTCCAAATGACTTGTCAAAGTCTTGTCCCCCATTCTCGGAACTATCTCTGAGTCACATGTAAAAAATTCCATGGATCTTACTGAAAAATTGAATAATGTACGCACTGAAACCAACGATAGATTGATCAGTTTTGACGTTTGTTCATTGTTTACAAAAGTGCCGATTGACGATATGCTTGACTTTCTCTCCCGAGAATTACATAAGTACGACCTGCCACTACCTGCACACATCGTTTTGGAACTTATTAAGCTTTGCATCAAAGACTGTAAATTCACTTTCAATAGCGAGTATTATCAACAGGTTTTTGGGATGATCATGGGCAACACCTTGTCGCCCCTCCTCTCCAATATTTATATGGAGTTTTTCGAAATTACTTACATTCCGAGAATCCTGGGGGTTGGCATCCCATGGATGCGGTACGTCGACGATATTTTGTGTATCTGGCCCATGAATCGTGACCTGGATGACTTCCTCCTTCAGTTAAATGATCAAGTCCCCTCCATTAAGTTTACTTTAGAAGTGGAACAAGACAACTCAATCCCGTTTTTGGATGTGCGTGTACATAGGGAAACCTCAGGTTTTAAGTTTAGTATCTATCAGAAAAAACAAACAATTTGTCCTACGTACACTTTTACTCTGGACATGACACCCCCATTAAGGCGACTATATTTTCTTCAATGTTTCTCCGCGCTCTTAGGATCGCCAGTCCGAAATACATCGATGCCGAATTGGAAAAAATCAACGGTATTGGAAGTGATCTGTGCTACCCACCTACGTTTATGGAATCTTGTCTTAACAAGGCAAAACGAACCTCCTATCGTGTGAATAATAACACTCGCACTTTGTCAAAGAATATTTTAGTACTTCCATTTTTCGCGGGCTTTTTAGGCATTGCTAATGTACTTAAACTTTTGGATATTAATGTAGTATTTTCATATAACAATATTGTGAAAAATATCATAGTAAAAAATAGCCCTACCAATAATTCAGGCATTATCTATAAAATTGGTTGTAAACAATGTGATTCCTTTTACAATGGTCAGACGGGAAAGGATTTGCACACGCGTGTAGAACAGCATCAATATTCCGTTAGAACGGAACAGTCGTCCAGTGCCCTTTTTGTCCATTTGTCAGAGTTATCCCATTGTATTGATTGGAATAATGCTTCAATTTTGTTTCACTCTAGCAACATTGTTAATAGAAATATTCTTGAGTCTGCTATTATCCAACTTACAAATAACTTTAACATGAGCAAAGGTCTTTTTCAACTCGATCCCGTTGTTTTGAATTCGTTCAGAACGGATTTAGACAAAAGGGCAGAGTGCTAAAACTTTGGTAATTTTCCCTTATAAATTTGTATGCTCCTCTTACAATTTTTATTTTTCAATTTATTTTTATTTTTTTATTTTTATTTTTTGTGACCCATATATCATTCAGGCATTATCTACAAAATTGGTTGTAAACAATCCATTTGATCTTGTGTTGAATTCGGGCAAAATGCTAAAATTGGTAGTTTTCCTTACAAATTTGTATGCTCCTCCCACAATTTATATATATATAATATATATATATATATATATATATATATTATATATATATACATTTTTTTTTTTGTAACCTATATATAGGCTTGAACTCTTTATTTACTTCAGTATTCCTGAAGATGTCATTAGACGAAAGCGCTTGAGCACCACTCTGTGTTTCCTTTCCTTCGTGGTTTTATTCATCATATATATATATATATATATATGTTAACTCCTCCGTCTATGGCCTGGGTTGGTTCGAAGTCGACAGGGGTTCTAGTTAGGTGGCAGCAACGGATGTATTATTTGCAGTAATTTTCTTTTATATTACTCTCTGAGTTCTATAGTGGCTCGGAGGATTGAGGGAGGCTTACTAAATTCTCTAAAGATTCCGGACTCTTCTTATAGCGTATCCGGAAAGTTTAATGATTAAGTTCTTCTGAAGAGAGCAAGGCTCGAAGGATAAGATAAAGACTACCTTTTACTATAATTTACTGCTAAAATGTACAGGTAGTGCTCAGCCTCTGAATTAACTTCTGAATTACATATGGAAGATTTTATTTGGGTTTATATACCCCAAAACTGGTAACATCATTATTATTAAATGTTGAAAAGGCTGCATTATTTTGCACAATATTTGAAAATAAAGTAAATATTTTAGCTGTGGTAAAGTTTAAACGAATAAACAAGATATTTGAAGATGAAGCCATATTTTTATCTTAAACCGCGTATTTTCAGATCTGATGCTATCATGATCTGCCAAGTTAACTAAAAGTGGAAATTGAACTAAGCATCTTTACACTAAAATATGCATACGAGTAAAAATTAAAGGTTTAAGATTTACAATTAAATGATGATCTCAGTGTAGCTAACGTTTACAAATGGCACAAAAAGTTTAAAAATGGAGAAACATTTGCTCGTACCAGAAATCGAATCAATTGGACATTTTCATCCGTACGAGAAGTGGAAGGGCAGCCACTGCGTTCCTTGTCTTTAAACGA